>JABUQX010049161.1:0-5000 GCA_015478945.1 Trachelipus rathkii | reverse complement strand
CGAAAGACAAAGATTTCACATTAAAAAAACACATTACAAATATAAACAACGCAGTCCTACACAACACACTACAACAGACAAACACCAAAACGTCTAAGCCAAACAGACTCTACAAAACATGTCTAAACAAGCACAACTTACACAATAAACACGCATAAACAAACAATTCATTCACAGAGGACAATGTTTTAATTTAAAACACACTTACCAGACAAAGAAAGTGTCTAACAAAAATATAAAATATTATACAAGAGTTTAACACAAAACCACCTTGCCAGATAAACAAATGAAGTACCGTCATCAACACACCTGCAACTCACAAAAACAATAAGCAAACACAACTTACAAACAGTCAGAGAGTCTAAAACAACACCACAAGACAACCAAACAAACAAACACCAACTTACGACCCATAAGTAATACAACAAAACCACAGACAACACATGTATCTAAAACCGACCACCATTACTTCACATTGAAAAAAGTCTAAATAAAGAACACATACAAACACCCATTTCGAATCCTCTAAGCAAAACACACTAAAGCAAAAGATTACAAGACAGACAACGACACTCCCTAATGGACCTAACCTCTCTTTTCAATCCATAATTTTAATGTCCGGAAATTAGAAGTTAAGTTATAACAGAATGAACGAGGGAAACCATTATAAGTAGTTGGATTAAAATCTTGATATCATATGTGGGCGGACTTAATGAAGACACACCATAGTGGGAGGAGTTAACGTAATAACGTAAATATATACCAGTATATATATTATACTTATATATACATATATATAGTATATATACTAATATTATATATATATATATATATATATATATAATATTATACTATATATATATATATGTATATATATATATAATAGTATATATATATATATATAGATATATTATATATATATATATATATATATATAATATTATATTATATATATATATATATATATATATATATTTATAATTATAATATATATAATATCTATATATATATATAATAATATAATATATATAATATATATATTTAGAAGTATAAGGGAAACTAAGTAACACCGTATCTCAACAGATTAATAAACGATTACAAAATCAATAATAATAATAATAATAATAATAATAATAATAATAATAATAATAATAATAATAATAATAATAATAATAATAATAATTATAATATATTATTTTTATTATGGATTAAAAATTAATAATTTGAATATATGTGGGCGGACTTATGAAGATGTAGGAGGAAAAACGGTCAAACTAATTTTCGGCGATAGTTATAGAAAAAATTTTTATCACGTAATTTATAGGTATTATTAGTAAATTAATTTGTCTTAAATATCTTTAATGGTTTTAAAACAATTAAATTAACTTTTATTTATATTATTTAAATTTATTGTAAATTATCCTATCCTTAATTTAATTAAATTTACCAACGTTGAATTTCTTTAAATATAATTTAAATAACATAAAATAATATTATATAAAAATAAATATTAATGAAAATAATAACAATAAAATATAATTAAAAGTAATATTAATTAAAAATTAGGTAATTATTTTTAATACTGTTAAACTATTGTTGTGGATTAATTTTAAATAATAATAATAATAATAAAAAATAATAAAATTAAAATAAAATAATAAATAAAAAAAAAATAATAATATAGTACAAATAAGAATATAATAATAATAATAATAATAATAATAATAATAATAATAATAATAATAATAATAATAATAATAATAATAATAATAATAATAATAATAATAATAATAATAATAATAATAATAATAATAATAATAATAATAATAATAATAATAATTTTGTAATAAACATGGATAAACTACAGGAAAATTTCGTTTTGATTCTCTATTCCTTCTTTAGTCTATTTGATTTCTCCTCCGTTTCCCCTAATCCATGACGTCACTGTGACGTAATCCCTGACGAAAGAGGGCACGTGACATTTCAAGACTGCAGTGTTTCCACTTATTACAAATTCATCATATACTTGAACTTCATAGAATTGTCTAACCACTGCAAATATATACTATATTATATATATATATATAATATATATAATTATATATATATATATATATTATATGTATATTATATATATAGATAAATATATGATATATAGATATAGAATAGATATTATATATATATATATATATATATTATATATATAATATATATATATATATATATATATAAATATATATATATATATATATATATATATATATATTATATATATATATTATAATATATATTATATATATATAATATATATATATATATATTATATATATTATATATATATAATATATATATATATATTTAATATATATATATTATATAATATTAAATATATATATATATATAAATATTTATATATATATATAATATTATAATAATATAATATATATAATAAATATATATATATATATATATATTTATATATATATATATATATATATAATATTCTTCTCTTCTTCTTCTTCTTCTCTTCTCTTCTTCTTCTTCTTCTTCATTCAAAAAACTTTAGCACTCATGATATTTGCTGCATGCAAACAGATCTTTCTAATGAAGCAAGCCATTAGAAAAATAATTTATACTACAATGCTACCTCAGACACGCATATAACAGCATCACTTATCATACTAGATTTATTCCATATCTAAACAATTTGTTTAAGACAGTGGAATCACAATCCAACATAAATAACTCATGAACAAAATATACTTAAACAAACTATACAACTAAGCCCGAATCCAAACCATACTAGCATGCGCGTCACCTACCAATAATAAATCTTTACCAATCCTACTGATTAGTTTCTCCACACACCTGACTCTCTTGAATATATATCTTCACATCGAATTCATCCGCCAATCTCATTATTACATTTAATTATTATTTTATTAATTTATAATAATATATATTAATTAATTCATTATTATTTTAATTATTAATATTATCTATATATTATTATTATTATTATTCATGTGGCTCAAATCTATTACAACATGTCGCCTTCACACCCTTACCCTACCCAAAGAAGCCCCATCCTATATATTATATATATTATATTATATATTTAATTATTATATAAATTTTATATCATATTAATTATTATTATTATACGATTATCAATATTTATTATTATATTATTATTATATTATTATTATTATTATTATATTATTTATTATATTTATTATTAATTATTATTATATTATTTTATTATATTATTATATTATTTTATAACAATAAAATATTTGTGTTATACACAAATTACTTTAAACAATTTGAATCGGTGATATCACAATATATTAAAACATTGTAAATTATTATTAGTTATTACTGCACATGCAACTCATAATTAATATTGACTAACCCCCAGAAAGGAGAGCCCCACCATACACTTAATCTCGATAGTAGTCTAACAGATTATAATTTGTCAATTAGACAATTTTGAGGAAAAAAAAAGAAAGGCATGTTTAGTATTCTAAGCTCATAAGACACATCACATGTGTTGTGCAATTCACCAGCCCCATTCTCAAGATAGTAAAGAAATTGCATCCTCGTTTTATCATGTTGTATTAAGGTAACATTGAAATGTGTAAATATTAATAAACCTTATAATGATAATCTATGTCATCAAATGATTAAAATTGCAAACTACCGCTATTCTGAATAAAATAAACTTATTCCAAATTAATTAATTACATTATTAATTACTTATTAATTATTATTATTGCATGTATTGTATATATTATTATATATTATTATTATTATTATTTAATTATTATTATTCATTATTATCATAGAGTAGTTAGTAGGAAGCCATGCGGTCGTGCTTACTACGACCACGCGATGAGCACAATCCTAATCAGTGGATATTTTTTACTACGTACGTTCATGGCGTTTTTTTTTTTTTTTTTTTTTTTTTAATTTTAGATTTTATTATTGTTTATTTATTTTTACTTTTATTTTTTTTATATCTATTTATTAATTGCCGGAATTCCCCCCCCCTACCAGGAAGGGGGTTCGATTCACCCAACGCGTTTTCGTTAACCGCAAGGCCCGCGAACCGGCCAGCACGCACCGCACCCACCGCACTGCACAAGCCGGACCGTTTTTTTCGCTGTTTCGCATCCTCGTTTTTCTATAACTCATGAATGTATTTTAATATCTCACGAATAGCATCCATAGACACAATACACCTCACCCTCATATATCAACACACACACCCTCATCCACTCCAAAGTCCATATTCCCTCCTACACCCAAACGTTTCCTATAACCGATATCTCTATACCCATTCCCCCTCACACCCCACCATGACTCTATTATCTGTCTGTGCTCTCCAAGGAGGTATTCCCAATCCCCTATACCATTGTTTTCATTGAATCTATTTTTCAAATTTGCCTTCACTATATATATATATATATTATATATATTTATATATATATATATATAATATACTATATATATACTACCTTATATATATATATATATATAATACTATATAATATATATATAATTAATAATCATACATATATTATATTATATATAATTATAATATATATATATATAGTTGCTCTTGTTACTCCTTCTGAAAGGTTTCACAGTATCCGAACCATTGGGCTTCTCTTAAGAATGTCCCACCATGTCATTATATAAAACTAACTTCTTAGTCAATGTATAGTACCATGCTTTGCGCATACATGATATACGCATCCATGCGATCGCTAACATTTCTATCTTCTGATGCGATCATCCCACCCACAAACATGAACAAGGAATCTGTGGGAATTTAAAAATGTGAACCATATACCAGTCACTAACCACTGAACTCGACCCGGAAAGCCTCTTAAGACAGTTGTATAGACTAACCTAATTGGCTCCGTCTGAATGCCCTTAATATAAAACAAAATGTAACTAATATAATCATTCTTTATGCATACAAAAATCTCATT
>JABUQX010049160.1:87500-104451 GCA_015478945.1 Trachelipus rathkii | reverse complement strand
CATGTTGGATAAAGTTGGATTACATTGAATTTTGTACTGGTCGCTGTTAGCGTACTCTTACATCATTTTGATCGAGTACGAACTTGGTGCATCGGCCTGTAATGTGAAATGTTAGCAACATTATTCCTGATCCACCACAACGTGAGTATGTAGGTTTGTCGTTGCTACCTTGCAGCCTGCACTTCTGTTAGTTCAGGTTATGCATTATTTTAGCTCTTATTATATTGAAACTTCTGTTCACTTCACCCCTGGCATATATCTCTCCTTGGATCATGTATGATAATTAGGTAGCGGTTATTGGTTTAATTTTGGTTGTTAAATAATACTATCTGTTAACGTAAAAAAATTAACCAATGTATATGTCTACGATACGTTCTTCGAAAAGTACTTCGTTGGAATAGGTCTACTCGTTCTGTATGCAAATGTTAGTTACTCTTATTTGTCTAAGTATGGAACTTTCGTTTAATGTGATCCATGAGTAGTTATCCCGGTGCCGTAAGTCATCTTTTTGATGTCTAGGTTCTTCGTTATTGTACATTATTTCTTAAGTTCCAGACATGATATGTCAGCGTGTATTGATTGATCGTTGCTAAAACTTCTGTTTACTGTAGCATCACATTCGTTTGGGAATGTAATTATAAACAAACTATTTTTAGTTTATGATGTTAGCGCCCCAAATATTGATAATCTTTCGTAAATATGACTTGCGATCCTCTATATCAACTAGATAAAAATAGTCATGCAATAAGCATCATGGACAGGGTGGTTGTGGCACGGGAACACTGGCGAATCGGGCCGCAGGTGTTGGTTTGAGTTTACAGCTATAAATCTCAGCTATAAACTATTATCACTTTACGAATATGAACTTATTTTTATTATGCCAAACGAACCCTGTCATTTCTTTTCTATGTTCTTACTGTTTTGGCTAAAAAACCTTTCGCCTTATCGTTTATGTTATGATTGTGATATAAAACTTTCTTGTGTTGTATGGCTAATTATTTGCAGTTGTGGAGTTATGACAGCTATGGTTTTATGGCTAGAAGTCGGTATTATGAGTGATATTTTTTTGGCTGTTAAATACTACTATGTATAGTGGTCCAAAACTTGTTACGTTCAGCATATAATTCGTCGGGCCAGTATGATTAATTTAGGACAGGGTTATGACTAAATTTCTTGTTTAAATCATTACGATGTTAATGTTACATAAATTAACACTTATATGTTAGAGTCTACGCTCTGAAAAAAAAGTCCGTGCAAATAGTGGGTTACGTTCGTATTGAGATGTTAGCTTACTTAATCACTATTGTTAAGTATGAGAACTTGTTGTATATGTTGTGTGGTTTATTTCCGTGCACTCTGTTGAGACGCGTGAAGGCTGTTGTTGGTTTTGTCGCGTGTACGATTATGTTCTATTAGCTTCATGTTATGATTGTCACGCTTTGTCTTAAAACTTTGGTTAGTTAGCATTATTATTCGTTGGATCGCTGTCTTGTACTATAAATGAAACTCTATTTGCTTATGTTATGTATTACCTAAAGTAATATATTCGACAATATGACTTGAACTCAATAATATCAATAGGATCAATAAACATCATGAGATGAAGAAAGGGCCGATGGGGGGGCAAGGGGACGGAAGAGAAGCTCCGGCTTTGCATGTTGATGTTAAATGAAATTTAATTGGATTTGAGCATGGCTTCTGCAAGCTCTGGTGAATTTATACAGGTCTACATATGATCATTTTTAGGTTCAAAGAATTATATAAATGCGTGCGAATGTTTGGAGGTCTTGAAAGTCATCAAGCGTTTGGATAAAACATTTTGTCCTCATTAAATGTGAGTCTTGTTATATTTTGGTTTAGACATAAGGTTTTGAGGAATTATTTGTTAAATATTACTCTTTATTAATATAAAAATCTTTGTTACGTTAGCATATATTCGTTGCGGTCAGTATTCAGATTATGATTGACAGCGGTTTATGACTTATATTTTTCTTTTTTTTAATATCTACCAATGTTAAGTAAATTAATCATGATCTATGTTAGGAGCTAAATCACGCTTGAAAAAAGTGTTAAATTGTCTAAAATTCATGTACGCTCGTAGTTTAGTTACTTTATGTTTGTTAGTACTCGGACACTTTGTTAAATGGTTAGTCTACGTTCTTATTACCGCTGCATTCTAAGGGGCTGTGTCATAATTTGGTTGTTGTATATTATTGTTCTTAGATTCGAGTTAAGCTATGTGTAGCTTCTAGTTAATGTGAAAACTTTGCGTACGTTAGTATATATTCGAACTGTGGTCGAGTATGAATAATTAGACAAGGTTATGCATAAAAATTTTGCTATAATATTCACCATAGATTAATGTAAAAATAACAGTCTGATATGTTATGTGACTATGCTTGACAAAGTTAAATAGGTTACGATTTTAATATGCTATGTTATGTTACCATTTATGTTGCTTAGTATAAAACTTGTGTTAATTGTTAGCAGTTTATCTTTCCTTAAGGTGTGTAGTTTGCTTTGTATATTTATTCTTAGTTCAGAGGTGGATGGCATATGTTGAGCTTTATTAGATGAGGAAAAACGCATTTGTTGACGTTAGCATATATACTTCGTTGTATCTGATAGTATAAAGGAAAGCTTATCTTTTATGTTAGTGTTTCATCCAAAATGTATGCTCGAAATGATTGTTGAATCATAGATCAAGAAGACAAGGAGTGGTGAGGGGAGGGGGTGGAGGGCGGGCTTGGTGGTTTGTTTATGATTTACTGCTTATAGCGGGCATGTAACGCCAATTTTTTTACGGTCTATAACATAAAAAGCATAAAAATTTAGTAAAAACAAATGTTTAGCAAATAAACAAAATTAAATAAAGGTTTTCTGTTGTTATAACAAAAATGCACTTGAATCAACTAGATCAATAGATCAGTGGATTGGCAGGAGGTATGGGGAGGAGAAAATTGATTTATGAGCTATACTGATTTACTGCTTGATAGGGGCTATGTAAAGACATAAAAAAGACTTTTAGTAGAAAATATGACTTGAATCAAATAGATCAATAGATCATAGATATGGATTTGCAGGAGGTGGTGGGGGGGCCGTGTGATTACTGTTACATGCTTCTTAGGATACTGTAAAACATAAAACATTTATGTGTGAAAAAATAGGACTTGAATCAATAGATAATAGATCGACTATATTCAATAGATCAATAGACTATGGATGGGCAGCGTATGGGTTTCCGACGCCGTAAACATATCCCCACAAGGAGATCATAATAACGGTAATCAGAAACATTCGGCGTCTGGGAGCAGGGCAGCGCTTTGATCTTAGCGATTTACCTGATTTTTCTTACTGCTTGTAGCGGTATGTAAACATAAAAATTTTGGTAGAAAATATATTTAATATGATTTGAATTCAATAGATCAATAGATCATGCGATTGGGTAGAGGGTATCGTGGGAAGGGGAGTTGATTTCACTATTTACTGATTTACTGCTATTACACTTTGTGAAACAACATTTTAATTTAAAAAAATATGACTATGCAATCAAGTAGATCAATAGATCATGGAGGGGTGGGGAGGGTAGGGTGGGTGGTTTGATTTACTGATTTACTGATTTACCGCTTTACGGTATGTAAAAACGTAATTTTTTTAATTTATTTTTTTTAATTTAATTTAATTTTTTTCTTCTTGAAGGTTCTGAAACCATCA
This sequence comes from Trachelipus rathkii, assembly GCA_015478945.1. Lineage (NCBI taxonomy): Eukaryota > Metazoa > Arthropoda > Malacostraca > Isopoda > Trachelipodidae > Trachelipus > Trachelipus rathkii. The sequence continues at coordinate 100,737 of JABUQX010049160.1, read as the reverse complement.
TATTTGTGATCTACAGACCCGATAACATATATAAGGACACCAACATTGTTGTTATACGAGTGTTTATTAACTCGGCCCCTGCACCACTGCTCCGCCTATCCACCGATGCGCTGGGGTCAACTCCGCTCCGCTTGACTTAGACTCCTTCTTCGACTCTTTCCTTCTCTAACTCCGAATCCGTCTCCTTACTCTACTTCTCTTATGCATTTCGTCCATTTCTACGAGGGGACCCCCTCCAGGGGGTCCCGAGACACCCCTACGAACTTATAACCATCATATTCGAGATCTACGGATCCAATAACATATATAAAGATGCAAATATTGTATTAAAACACAAATACTTACTAACTCAGCACCGCACCGGAGCCAGCACCGGTGCCGGATCTGGATCCGGTAATGTACCTTACTCGGCCCGCCTCCTCCTCATCGGTCAATTCTACAAATTTCAGCCTTCTACGATCATTTCAATTTTTTAGGGGGTTGCGCCCCCCTCCGGGGGGCAGACAGGGACGTAACCTCGTCTACAACGAGGTACCTCACCACATCACCACATAGCGCGCCTCCAAATAGCCGATACGATAGGTCCATGAAATAGAAGAAAAGAAAATAAGTACTCTCTCTCTCTCTCTCTTCTCTCTCTTAGACTACTAATATATATATATTTTATTATACTTATATTATAATATATATATATATACTATAGTATATATATATATATATATATAATATATATATAGTTTATATATATATATATATATATTTATATATACTATAGAATATTATATATATATATACTTATATATATATTATATATAAATATAGTATATATATAAATATATATATATAGTATATAATATTTATTAGTATAGTAATATACTATATATAATATATGAGTATATATATATAATATATGATATACTAATATATATATACATATATAATATTTATATATATACTATATATATTATAGTTATAATATAGAATATATAATAATATATATTTATATAATATAGTATATACTATAAATATATATAAGTATTATATAATATACATATATATATACTTACTACATTTTAAAATTCTTGAATAAACTCTAAGGATACATCATATATCCACTGATAATATCCATAGTTTTAATTCTTTAATTTATTAATTTATTTATTTAATTTATTTATTTAGTTAGTTGATTTATTTATTTTTATTTATGATATATAGTTATATATATATATACTACTAGTTATATATATGTATTATATATATATATATATATTACCTATAATATATAATAATAGTAGTATAATAATCTATATATTAATATTATTATATATATATATAATATATAGTATATATATTATATATATATATATATTATATATATATATTTATATATAAGTGAAAAGGTGGGTTTTTACATAGATAATGCTATATATATATAAATATAGGTATTATATATATTAATATTTATTATATATATTATTATATATATATATATATAATATATTATAGTATATATTATAAATTTATATATACTATATATATAATAAGCATATTATCATATATATAATATTTATATATATATATATATATATATAAATTTTTTTAAAAATTTATTTATTTTTTAATTTATTTATTTTATTATTATTATTATTATTATTATTATTTTATTTTTATTATTATTATTATTATTATTATTATTATTATTATTATTATTTTATTATTATTAAGAACTTATCTTTATGTTATGTTTATCCAAAATGATGCTCGAAATGATTTGAATCAATAGATCAGAGAAGGGTGGGAGGGGAGGGGTGGGGAGGGGGCTGGTGGTTTGATTTACTGATTTACTGCTTTAGGGCATGTAAAAACGCCAATTTTTTTACGTTATAACATAAAAAGCATAAAAATTTAGTAAAAACAAAATGTTTAAAGCAAATAAAACAAAATAAATAAAGGTTTTTCTGTTGTTATACAAAATATGACTTGAATCAATAGATCAATAGATCATGGATTGGCAGGAAGGTAGTGGGGAGGGAAATTGATTTACTGATATACTGATTTACTGCTTTAGGGTATGTAAAACATAAAAATTTGGGTAAAAAATATGACTTGAATCAATAGATCAATAGATCAATAGATCATGGATGGCAGGAGGATGGTGGGGAGGGCCGTTTGATTTACTGATTTACTGCTTTAGGATATTTAAAACATAAAAATTTTGGTGAAAAAATAGGACTTGAATCAATAGATCAATAGACCAATATATCAATAGATCAATAGATCATGGATTGGGCAGGATGGTGGTGGGGAGGGCAGCTTGATTTACTGATTTACTGATTTACTGCTTTAGGGTATGTAAAACATAAAAATTTTGGTAAAATATATGACTTGAATCAATAGATCAATAGATCAATAGATCATGGATGGGTAGAAGGGTTGTGGGAAGGGGAGTTTGATTTACTGATTTACTGATTTACTGCTTTAGGGTATGTGAAACAACAATTTTATTAAAAAATATGACATGAATCAATAGATCAATAGATCATGGAGGAGTGGGGAGGGTAGGGTGGGTGGTTTGATTTACTGATTTACTGATTTACCGCTTTACGGTATGTAAAAACGTAATTTTTTTAATTTATTTTTTTTAATTTAATTTAATTTTTTTCTTCTTGAAGGTTCTGAAACCATCATATTTGTGATCTACAGACCCGATAACATATATAAGGACACCAACATTGTTGTTATACGAGTGTTTATTAACTCGGCCCCGCACCACTGGCTCCATCACCGGTGCCGCTGTCAATTCCGACTCCTCTGACTCAGACTCCTTCTTCGACTCCTTCCTTCTCTAACTCCGAATCCGTCTCCTTACTCTACTTCTCTTATGCATTTCGTCCATTTCTACGAGGGGACCCCTCCAGGGGGTCCCGAGACACCCTTACGAATTATAACATTCATATCGAGATTACGGATCCAATAACATATATAAAGATGCAAATATTGTATTAAAACACAAATACTTACTAACTCAGCACCGCACCGGAGCCAGCACCGGTGCCGGATCTGGATCCGAATGATACTTACTACGGCCTCCTCTATCCATTCTACAAATTTCAGCCTTCTACGATCATTTCAATTTTTTAGGGGGTTGCGCCCCCCTCCGGGGGGCAGACAGGGACGTAACCTCGTCTACAACGAGGTTGCCTCACCACATCACCACATAGCGCGCCTCCAAATTTTAGCCCGATACGATAGGCCTAAACTGTAGTCACACAGAAGTACTCTCTCTCTCTCTCTCTCTCTCTCTCTCTCTCTCTCTCTCTCTCTCTCTCTCTCTCTTCTCTCTGCTCTCTCTCTCTCTCCTCTCTCTCTCTCTTCTCTCTCTCTCTCTCCTCTCTTCTCTATATATATAATATATATATTATATATATATCATATATATATATATTTATATATTATATATCATATACTAGTATACTATATATTATATATATATATATATATATATATATATGATTTATATATATATACTTTATATATCAAGTTAATACTATATAATATATACTATATATATATAAGTATATATATATATATATATATATATAGTAAGTATATATATATATTATATATATATACTTATAATATATATATAGTATATTATAGTACAATATATATATATATATATATATATATATTATACTATAATATATAGATATATATACTTTATATATATATAATATATATATATTATATATAATATATATATAGTATATATTATATATATAATAAAAATTATATATATATATATAGTATTATCTACTACTACTACTAATATCACCGCTCTACTACTATATATATATCTAGTAATAATAGCCCTCATATAAGGATACATATACATATATATAATATAACAATATACTATATATATTATTTATATATTAATATATATTATATATATCTATATACACTAGATATATATATATACCGGTATATATATATTTGATTTTTTTAATTCTATATTATTTATTTATTTATTTAATTTATTTATTTAGTTAGGTTATTATTTATTTTATTATTATTATATATTATATATATTATCCTCCGATTTATATATTACATATATATATATAATATATATTACTATATTATAATTATAACTATATATATATATATTATTATCTATAATACTATATATAATACTATATAATATATATATATATGATATATTATATTATATATATAATATATATTATACATTTGATTATATATATAATATATATATATTAATTTTTTTTATTTTTTTAATAATAAATTATATAATATTATATAATATATTATATATATATACTATATTATAATATTTAATTATATACTTACTACTATACTATTATATATATATATATTTATTATATAGATAATAATTATATATAAATATCTATTATATATATACTTATTATTATATATATATATATGTACTATATTATCTCTATATATATAATATATAATATATTATATATCTATTGATTATACTTATATATATATAACAAACTATATACTATATTATATAATATATATTATCATAGTATTACAACTTATTTATTATATATATTATTATTATTATACTATTATATATATATATATATATTAATATTATATATATATTATATATATAATATATAATATATATATAGTAATTAAATATATATATAGTATATTACATATACTATATATATTTATATGTATATATATATATTTATACTATATATATATATATATATTATATATATATATATAGTATATATATATTATATATATATATTATAATATATAATATAGTATATATATATATATATATATATATATATATAATATATATAATATATATTAATATATTACATATATCCCTTCATAATATATATATAATTTTTTTTTAAAGTTCGTATTTTATTTATTATTTATTTATTTTTATTATATTTATTTATATTATTATTATTGGAACTTCTCCTTTAAAGGGTAGTTACCCGAGCTATAATATCGAAAACGAAACAATTGTAATCGATTTTTTTCCGATTATCGTTTTATTCAATAGCGCGAAAAGGTTTCCAATAAACAGATTTTTTTTTTTCATGAATCCCTATAGATCTTTAAATAAAATTATAGGACACAGGACATGTTAAACACTCTAAATTCCTACTAAAAATACTGTTGACGGCATTCTAGTATAAGCAGGCAATAAAAAGTCACTTGTGAACGTAAGACGTATACGCTAAAATATTGCTAGGATGCTATTTAAATTGTTCCAACACATATTATATAAACAGAATATAGTGAAGCAAATTATTTTATAAAATATGTTCTCTTTTATAAAAGAGTCTATAAAATTAGGAAAAAGCCTCACTCTCCGTATTTACATCAGCTTATCAATTTCAATATTTTACTATATTGATTTTAAGTATTACCAATCGTTTACTTAATTAATTTTACGTGATCCGTAAGAACATTATTGTGCTGTTAGAAATGTTTTTCAGATAACTTATTTTATATATAAATTATTATTCATTTAATTATATTCTTATATACTTATTATTATTAATTATTAATATTTATTTATTTATTATATTATTATTATTATTATTAATATGACATACGGTATATCACCAAACTAAAAATAAAACGAGCCTGAAAAGTTTTCAACCCTGATTTATTATCAAAGAAAGTAATACAAAATTAATTGGTTTAAAGAAAAAATAAATCAAAACAGTTAAAAAATTTGGAGCTCTCACTTCAATTTATATATATATATTATATATATATATTATTATAATATATATATATATATATTATATAAATATATATAATATATACTCATACTAGTATATATATATAATACTATTATATATATATATATAGTAATTATATATATATATATATATATATATATATACTATATTGTATACTACATATTTATATAAATTGTACTTAACATTCAGATTGTACGTTATTTGAGAATCTTTAAGGGAAATAAATTTTTTCAATTCATTTTCCTTCTCCACACAAATTCACATTAATACGATTTCAACATAGTTCCTTAATAATTTTTTAACGGTTTTGTTTCATTTTTAAAGGAACAAGCATTCTTATGTTTCTGTGTATGTGCCTGATTGTGTGGGTTGACAAAATTTTGACTATGGTTAACTGTATAGTGAATGTAATCATATCCCTTAATAAAATTTAATGTTTTTATAGCTTGCCCCAGCAGTTGAAACGCATGGTTGTTTTAGGTTTTATTATTAGGCTCTTATGCGAATCAGAGTTGAAGTTGTTCCACTTCGATCAGAATAAAGTTATAAAAGACCTCCTTAAGTTTCAACCACAAATTCCACCAGAGAATCCCATTGTTGTTGAAGACACTCTGCCTCGTTGATTGTTTTTACGCTTCTATGAAATGAGGTTTCATCATTTGAACGGTCAATTGCTCGCGAATTGCTTCAGCAGAATTGAGCACACACCTAATTAAAGTTTGGATAATATACTTAAAATGTGAGCGAATAAAACAAGAAAATAAAGTAAACCTACCTAAACCTAACCTAACCTAATTAACCAACCTAACCTAACCTAAACTTACCTTACCTAAAACTAAAGGTGTACCCTAACTGAACAATTAGGTTAACCAACCCTATACCCTAACCTAACCTTAACCTAACCTAAACCTAACCTAACGCTACCTATTAACCTAACCTAACGCCTAACCTAACCTAACTAACCTAACCTAAACCTAACCTACCTTACCTAATCAACCTAAACCTAATAACCTAACTTACCTACCTAACCTGAAATAACCTAACCTTTACTATTTGTAACGACACACACACAAACACAGTTACTATATATATATATATTATATATATTAGTATCTTATATATATGATATTATTATATATATATATATATATATATATATTTATATATTAATATTATATATATATATAACTATTATCATATATATGTATATCGTATATATATATATATATATATACTGCAAAATCAATTTCTTCTTACTATATGCTTTATCAACCAACTCAAATTATACTCAATACTCATTTTATTTCTCTAATTATTCTATAACCTTCGTCAATGAGATATATACAATAAAAATAATATAATTAAAAAATGTTTCCAAATCGAAATCATATGCAAGTCAAATTTAAGAACCAATTCTTTTTGTAAATAGGTTAAAAAATGTAAAAAAATAAATAGGAATACATAATTTTATTTTTCACTATTTTTTTTTTTAGTTCTATATTCCTAAGAACATTGTTATTAGTATTTTATTATCATTATGCTTATTATATTATATTATTTTTATTAGTATTATTATTATTCATTATATTATTATTATTATTGGATTAAACTTAAGAAGTTACCCGCATGATATCTCGAAAACTAAGACTCGTACCAGAAAACTATAAACATATATGGAATCAGCGTATTGAAATTTTATAAAAAATTGAACCAACCATTTTAGTTTTTTTATCAACTTTTTTTTATATCAAAAACGATGAATCGAGAAAATTCAATTGCGGATAGTGGGAATAGTGGAGATTATCTCTTCAAAAAGATGTGTTATTTTGTTTTAAAAACTAAAGAATACCCCAGGTAACCAGGCAAAGATGCAAAGTGTCGTCTCTCGGCTCCTGGGGGACGCGGGTTGGGACTATTTCCCCCCTCCGGGCAGAGGGGTCTCCGGAACCCCGCTCTTTGGTATTTTGGGTGTCGCGGGGTTCTCCGCCCCTCCCCTACGAGTATGGAAAACGTCCCCCCCCTGTCCCAACGTCGGCTCGAGCCCCCTAAAAAAATATTTATACGCTTTCGATTATATTTTTTAGTTTTCTTCATAATCCTATCGTAGTTTTTGGAGATATAAAAAAAAATATTATAAATTTTTTTTTTTCACATTTTTCCATAAAATTTCATACGCCGATTCATATATGTTATCAAGTTTTTCTTGTTACCTATCTTAGTTTTCGAGCATATCATGCGGGTAACTTCTTTAGTTTGGGCCATGATTATTATTATTATTATTATTATTATTATTATTATTATTATTATTATTATTGATTATTATTTTTATTTAATTATTATTATATTATTATTATTATTATTATTATTATTGTACTAAATATTTGTAATAAATTCATTTATTTGAAAGAATTTTCTTTTCTTAAAATCAGTGAAGCAATGATAATTATAATCAAATGTAGAAACGCAAAAGCAAATAATAGCCTCACACGTTATTTTAGCTAACTCAACAAATTGTACTGCAACGGTGTTCAGAAATTCTTAAAAAAAGTCCAAATTTCATCATGGCCTGCTTAGCTAGGAATTGCCCTGTTGACGCATGCGCTCAACAAAACACTGTAGGGTTCGCAAAGGGTTCGGAGAGATATTTCGATTTCATGACTATTTATCTAACTTCCTTTTAAAGGGAGTAGTGCCTTATTATTATTATTTATTATTATTATTATTATTATTATTATTATTATTATTTATTATTATTTATTATTATATTGTTCATTATTATTTATTATTATTTAATTTTCCCCGTCGCGTCGTCGGACGGGTCTCGCTCGACCAAAAGAGAAAGGGTCTTTCGACGCTGAAAATCGAACGACATTTGACTTGGCGCTAAGTTGGGCAACACCCCCTTGAGGATGGTCCTAGGACACGAAAAACTCGCCGGAAATCAAGTTTCCAACACCAACTAACCATCGGCTTATACAAGTTCAACCGATCGACTAGCTCTTTCATAGCAAAAATCGCGTGAGCAACCAAAGCGCATTCCATAATTATTATAATATATATATAATATATATATAGTATATATATATATATATATATATATATGTATATATATATATATATATATATATAATATATACTATATATATATATAAGTATATATATAGTATATATGAAGGTGGCTTTCGAAACTTACTTGGAATGTTCAGAGATATAGTTTTTCTAAGTATAAACGGATTTCACCTGTTTCTTCTTAGAAACTCTATCTTTGACCCACACCTACTTAGTCAGTCAATAAATAGAATATAACCACAAAAAAATTCAATACATAGATTAAATATCATATATTATCTATGAAAGGCATTTACGCAGCGCTCTTTTTAGGTCTTTTTACATGGGACGACAAGATAATTATATAAAAAACGATTATCGAAAAAAATCGACATTCGGTCAGGAAATTCGCGTATTCAATTATTACTTATATAATATAATATATTAATTTAATATATTATATACTATATATTATATATTATTATATATATATATATATTATAGATATATATATATTATTATATATATAAATATATATATATATTTAATATATATATATATAATATATTATATATAATATATATATATATATAAAGAGAGAGACTTACTGTGTGTGTGTGTTGTTGTGTGTGTGTGAGAGAGAAGAAGAGAGAGAGAGAGAGAGAAGCAGAGAGACGAGAGAGAGAGAGAGAGAGAAGCAGAGACGAAGAGAAGAGATGAGAGAGAGAGAGAGAGAGGAGAGAGAGAGGAGAGGAGAGAGCGAGAGAGAGATGAACTTTAAATTAAATGTTGCGTTACATTATGACAGAGAAATATTGCATCTTTTAATAACTATAATTAAAAAATCTATTAAATTTCACACCTTGTTACGAAATGTAAAACTTTTGATGTCACTAAATTAATGAATACTTTTGAATTTTAATGGCGTGTTTTTGAAACTAGATAACTCGTGCATTTTAAATGTCCTCTTTCAAATAAAATAATAATAATAATAATAATAATAATAAATACATAATTTAATAATAATAATAATAATAATAATAATAATAATAATAATAATAATAATAATAATAATAATAATAATAATAATAATAATAATAATAATAAGAATAATAATAATATTAATAATAATAATATAATAATAATAATATAATAATCAATCACAATAATTTAATAAAATAAATTACATAATAATATAATAATAACTAATGTAATAATAATAATAATATAATAATAATAATAATTAATTAATTCATTAAAATAATAATAATAATAATAATATTAATAATAATAATAATAATAATAATAATAATTAATATTAATAATAATAAATAATAATAATACATAATATAATATAATAATAATTAATAATACATAATAATAATAATCAATAATAATAATAATAATAATAATAATTATATAATATTTGTTTTTGCTTTGTTTTTTGGAGTGGAGTACAGGGACTCTCCACAGCTACACAAGAATGCGGCTTAACAGTGTTTAGTAAACTTAACCGACAGAGGGAAATCCCTAACGAACGATAGAGGAATACAAGGCTGAGTATGGTTAGATCTTATTACAAATTATGTTCGTTCCATAGGAAGGCATAAAACGCGTCATCACTTACGAAAGTAGAGATGATTCCGGACTAAGATGTGCTGAGGCGATGCTGAAGAGTATAGTTAGCACGTCAGGGAAGAACTTGCTTCTGAAGGGTTGAGCATGCACGCAATTCACAAATAAATAATAATAATAATAATAAATATAATCAATAATAATAATAATAATATTAATTAATCAATAATAATATAGATAATAATAATAATAATAATAATAAGTAATAATAAGTAATAATAATATAATATTAATAATAATATTAATAATTAATAATAATAATAATAATAATAATAATAATAATAATAATAATAATAATAATAATAATAATAATAATAATAATAATAATAATAATAATAATAATAATAATTAATATTATCAATTAATAAATAATAATATTTAAATACATCAATAATAATAATAATATAATAATAATTAATTATAAATAATAATAATAATAATAATAAATAATAATATAATAATAATAGAATAATAATAATAATAATCATAACAATAATAATACATAATAATATAATAATATAATAATAATAAATAATAATATTTAATAATAATAATAATCATAGGATATAAATATAAATAATAATAATAATATATAATAAAAGTTATGATTAATTATTTTTATTTGTGAAAATGAGCATAATAATAATTCAAATAATGAATAATAATTTTAAATAATAATAATAATACATAATAATATAGAAATAATTAATAATAATAATAATAATAATAATAATAATAATAATAAATTGATCACAGATTTTTCAAGCGAGAAATACTATATGAAAAAGTAATTAATATAATAATTTAAGAAATTTGTATTTTTTTTAATTGAATTATATTATTATTATTATTATTATTATTATTATTATTATTATTATTATTATTATTATTATTATTATTATTATTATTATTATTATTATTATTATTATTATATGATTTTAAACATTTACTATTTACATACTCTAAATAGGTTCTGTTGTACAAAACAGTGCTTTCTACGATGGTTGCATTTTCTTTTCCACAAAAAATCTTTGCTTAGTAATACGTTTTGTTCTGAGTGATAAGCTGAAATAAATTAAGAAAGTTATAAAATTCTAGATACCATTTAGAGCTACTTCCCTATTAATCAAGTACCATACACATATACCACGATAAAAGGTTACAATAGAAATAGTGAGAGTATAGTATTCTTTAAAATATGAAGTAGTAATACTGAAATGGTATTTGTTTTTTTATCAAAATACTTGTATTTCAATAAAGTTGTAAATCCAAGGATGAAATAGTGAAAAAAGTATAGATTTCGTTTGAGACTTCTTCGATGTTTGACTCCTGCCTCGAACACTGCTGGGTTCAACTTTCTCTGGGTTCTGCTCCAGCTTTATTATCTATACAACCCTGACTCTCATTATTGTGCTCATGATTTTTTTTTATATGTTTGGCAGAATTTCTAGAATACCGATTTTTCTGCGTTTTTTACTCTTTTTCATTGCTTTCATTTGAAAATTTTGATATTGTCAAAATTTCGTGAGTGCATCCCTCGCCTGCGTACGCCACTGCTAGCTATTCGAAAATAAAGTAGAAAGATTTTTTTACAGGTAACTATCACACACAGGCAAAGCCCTTTTCAAGTAGGGGTTGGAATAATAAAATAAAAATAAACAATAATAATGAGAAAACCCACCCAGTCCTAAGCCTAACGCAAATTTCTGAGGTGACAGCAGACGGAGGACTTAAAGAGAGATAAATTAAATACAGCAAGAATAACAGATGAAGGCAAGGAGTTCCACAGGAGAGATGTTGCTGGAAAGAAGGAGGCACTGCATGGAACAAGCCTGGAGTTCCCAATTTTCACACAGAATTCACGAGAAAGCAGAGCATCCCTTGTGCCACGAGGGCGACTCAATGGTGGCGGACTACACGAGAATTATGAAATTTTGACAAAACTGTGAACATCTTGGAAGTTTTTTATCTTATTTTTCTATTCTTGCTAAAACATGTAACCTAAAATATGTAATCTATTAATTATTGATTGCAAACTATTGTATATCTTATTATTTATCCCGCATGACTAACGAAGGTTTTCACAACCTTCGAATCATATTTCGCGTGATGAGATTTCCATTGGCCGGATTGTCATTACGTAAAATAGAGCAGGAAATGCGACGGAAAGGATACAGCCTCATACTTTCAATTCTTCTTCTTTGTTAAAATATTACAAAAAGAAATTTTTTTTTTGCAATTATTTTCAAAATTAATTATACATCTTAATTTATTTTCCTTTCTCTCATTAGTATTTATTAATCAATACTTAAAATTTACCAATACAGAGATACGTTTTTAACAAGGTATCAAAAATATAATATATATATATATATATATATTATATATATATATATGTATATACTGCCAATACTATATAAATACTATTCGTATAATTATGTATATCTTCACATATATCTTATGCCACTCTCTATATAGTATATATATACTATATATCATACTATATCATATATATATAAATATATATACTACTATATAATCATATATGACTATTATATCAAATAATATAAACTATAATTAATATATATATATAGTCACTTTATTTAATGCATATATCTACTATATATATTAGATACTATATATATAGTATATATATATATAGTATATATGAAATATACGTATTCATTATAAGATACTATTATATAGTATAATTATATCCACTAGAAGGGTGCTCTGGAAAACATTCTGTTGGGGCT
>JABUQX010049160.1:67500-82500 GCA_015478945.1 Trachelipus rathkii | reverse complement strand
ATATATATATATATATATAGGATCTATAGAACCCCTGCTGGGGCTACACGGCATTCTGCTGGGGTGCTCCTGGGTAACAGGAGCAACCAACCAAAGTCAAGCAACTCCGACATGGGCACAACAGGCTTGTTGCGACAAATTTGCAATAATAAGACGGAGAAAAAAATTTCGATCGTAGCAGGACTCGATCCATCGACAACATTGCCGCCGTTAGACAATATACAGGAGGCTCTATCACTAGGCCGATCCGCCTCCCCAAAAAAGAAGGCATCTCGGAACAATTTTCAAGTCTCCTGCTTCGATATCACTGCTTTGAAACTTTGAAACTCGGTACTTATTTAAATCCATAGGGGGACCCCTGCTGGGGCTACACGGCATTCTCCTGGTCCTCGGTTACAGGAGCAACCAACCAAAGTCAAGCAACGTCGACATGGGCACAACAATATGTTGCGACAACGCTGTCGTCGATGGTTCGAGTCCTGCCGCGAGCAATTTTTTTTTTCTCTCTCTCTCTCTCTCTCTCTTTCTCTCTCTCTCTCTCTCTTCTCTCTCTCTCTCTCTCTTCTTCTCTCTATATATATATATATATATATATATATATATATATATATATATATATATATATATATATATATATATATATATATATATATATATATATATATATATATATATATATATAAGAAGAAAACACGTAGAAGAGGAAGAGATAGAAGAAGCATCTGCTAATCAGTTTGTTAATGCAGATTCTTCGATGATTATGGAAGAAGATGAAAAGGTTTCTAGAAGAAGAAGAAGAAGAAGAAGAAGAAGAAGAAAGAAGAAGAAGAAGAAGAAGAAGAAGAAGAAGTCAAAGTCTAATGAAGAAGTCTGAAATATATTTAGATATTTTAATTATTATTATTTTATGTTCCCTCCTTGAATAGGGCTCTGCCCGTGAGTTGTGACAATCTGTAATATATATATAGCATATATATATATATATATATATATATATATATATATATATATATTGTATATATATATATATATATATATATATATATATATATATATATATATATATATATATATATATATATATATATATATATATATATATATATCAGAGGTGGGCACCCGCAACTTTTGTTGGTCCGCCATTCCCAATTCCACTAACTTTGTTGGACATTCCGCAGTTCGCAATTCCGCAACTTTTCTCTGTTTCGCCATCCGCTATCGCAATTCCGCAATTTCGCAACTTTTTCTGCTTCTCCAGTCCGCTATCGAAATTCCGCAATTCCGCAACTTTTTCTTGGCTATTTCTATCGCTAATAATTTTTTTCCACTATTCAAGCCTGCAACAGTCCGCTAACCCTTTGTTGGTAGTTAAAAACATAATTTCCAATGAAATTACCTTACAATTTATATATTTTTTTAATTTTTATATTTTAATGAAACACAGAGATGGAAGAGAATTCCACAGAACAGAGGTGGATGAAAAGAAGGAAGCACTTCAGCGAACAAGCCTGGAGTTGCTAATGTCTACACAAAACTCGTGTGCAGAAACTACACCCCTTGTGCTACAAGGGCATCGTAAAGTTGATCGTACATGAGGTGGTCAGTTTCCTCGAGCACTTGCCTCTATTGTACCTATAGAAAAGTGACAAAGTTTCAACATCGTGTCGCAAATATAGAGGGTCAAGTAAATTGGAATGTACAGAGCAGCTTATTAATCTTTTGACCTTTGACTCGACACTGTTCAAAAGCAGGGTGAAATCAGAGCCTCCCCAGATATGAGAGCAGTACTCCATACACGGGCGGATGAGACCCTTGAATAGTTGGAGTAACTGGAAAGAAAAAAAATGTTTCGCAGTCTTAACGGAACTCCCAGCTTCTTTAAGGCCACCCTAGCAACCATTGTGATGGGTTTCCAATACATTGTTCCTTTATGTTAAGGCCAAGTGTGTTTACATTGTCAACAGGAGAAATGAGAGAACCATCGAAAGAGATAGTAAAGTTAGAAGGTGTCTTAGAGAGGGAGATTTGTAGAAGTTGAGTTTTTAAAGAATTGAATTTCCAAAGGTTAAGACGGCCCCACCGGGAAATTCTATCCAGATTGGCGAGAATGGAATCGGAAAGATTAAGACGAGAGGCAATTCTAGAAGCAAAATATGGAGCAGATTTGAAATGAATTGAAGAATGGAGGGTCGAGTCATCGGAATATGAATGAACAGAGTTAGATGAGCAGCTGAGAAGATCATTAATGAAAAGCAGGAATAGAGTAAGAGATAAGACAGAACCCTGAGGAACACCACTATTGACATGGAAGGAAGAAGAAGATGTCCCATTAACAACAGCCGATAGGGAGAGATTTGAAAGAAAGTTAAACATAAGTAAGCAAAGAGAAGGAGGAAACTCAAAGGAACGGAGCTTGGAAAGTAGTGACGCACGCCATACCCGGTCAAATGCCATGGATATGTCAAACGCCGCGACACATGTCTCTCCATAGTCTCTTAGGGCGGAAAACTAAAAATCTGTTAAATAGGAAACTATATTACCAGTAGACCTCTAGCGCCGAAATCCGTACTGGCAATCGAAAAGAAGAGAATGAGATTCCAGATGATCTAAGAAATGAGAGTTGAGAATTGTTTCAAAGATCTTAGATATAATATAAGTGAAAGCTATAAAGCGATAGTTAGGAGGATCAGAGAGACTATCTTTCTTCGGAATAGGTTGGACATATGCGCACTTCCAACACTGAGGAAAATTGCTAATATCGAGACACAGAGAATTTGTTGAACGAGAGTTCGTGTCAGCTCAGAAGCACACTCCCTCAAAACTTGGAAAGGAATGCCATCGGGGACACTCGCCTTCCTAGCGTTCATAGATATCAGGAACCCTTGCACCCGATCAAATGGAATCACAGGTAAAATCATGGAATACCTGAGAGGATGATGAGGAGGAGAAGGAGGATTGCCAAAATCGTCCAGGGTTGGATTAGAGGAAAACAGGGGCCAAAGAGATTGGCCTTTTCAGATGAAGTATTAGCAACAGGGCCATCAGAGCGAATAAGAGGAGGAAAGGCAGATTTACAGAAGTTGTTAGAAATGTTTTTGGGAAGAGGTTAGAAAGATTTGTCAGTAGAAGAACCAAATAGTTCAGCGCACTTTCTTTTAAGAAAGTTCGCTTTGCTCGTCGAAGAGTATCCCTGCAACGATTTCGAGCATTTATAAAACTTAACAAGAGTCATAGGAAAACGAGAATTTTTCCACTCCTGATACGCACTGTCTCTAGCCTGAATGGCCAGAGAACAAGCATGATAGAATCATGGATTTTGAGGTGAGAGAGATTGAGTCGAAGAAGGAACAAACCTGCTCATTACATCAACAATTACAGCTCCTACGTTATCGGCAGAAGCCGAAGCGTCTTCAGAGTTAAGCTGTCACTACAGCTATAGTCGGCTTAAAAGCGACGCAAAGCCCCCAATCGGCACTATTAATGTGACAGAAAATACGATTAGGGCAGGATGGAGCTGTTAGAGAGAAAGTATTAAAATTAAGAAATATAATGTTGTGGTCAGATTTACCGATAGAAGCGAAAGTGGCGTATTTATAGAGAGAAGAACTAGTGGTGAAACGTTGGTCAAGTATGTTCAAGAATTGGTTAGGACGATCTGGATTGTGTATAGGTTCCCTAATTAATTGCTCCAGATCGTTGAGAATGTTGAATGATTCAGCCTCCTCCCCACCTGGATCGGTATGAGAGTACTCCAACCATTCACTGTTGTCTATATTGAAATCCCCTAAATTGAGAACCTCAGTATTTGGATGGAAAAATATAACAGTCTCGTGAGAAGTAGTAAGATAATTAAAAAAGGCGTGAAAATCTTTTAATTTAGGAGGACAGTAGCAGAGACCCAAGATTATTGTAGTAAAAGAAAGAAAAATTTTAAGCCATAGATCATCAAAGTTAGGAGATTAGAGATTTTCGACACCTTGTTACAGGACCATTAATGTTTCAGACGGATGTTATGAAATAAGTTATAGTTGGATATATTAAAAGAGTTAGAGGATGAATACTTAGCTATCCGGGTCTCAGACAAGAGAAAAATGTTAGAGTTAGAATTGGAGAGGTGGTATTTCACGGATTCAGAGTTAGAGTGTAAGACACGGATATTGGTAAAGTCTATAGAAAACCGACGCCTGTGCAAATCTGCCATTTCATACACACAATAAAAAAACACACAAACAAACAAACAGATAAAAACAAAAGGTGAGATCAGAGATAAAATCGTTACAACACCAAAACCTAAATTTAAAAGTTCAAGAGTTCAAGAGTTCAAGTGCTAAAATTAATTAAAATATCGTAAATTTTAAACAATGTAAAAATAAAGAGTCAAATATAGAATACGACAAATATGTAGTAATAAATTGCTACGAAAAGAAAAATTTAACCTTAACTGACTAACCTATCAGTATAATAATAATAATAAAAAAAGCTAAAGCTAATACTTATCTTTAAGACACCACAAAATTTTATTGTTAAAAATAAAAAAAACATCTAATTAAATATATATATATATATATATATATATATATATATATTATATATATATATATAATATAAATATAGAGATTTTATATATATATTTATATTATATTATATATATAATATATATATATATAATATATTATGAAAAAAAAAAATATATATATATATATATATATATATATATATATATATATATATATATATATATATATATATATATATATATATATATATATATATATATAATAAAATATTTATATATAAAATATATATATATATATATATATATATATATATACCGTAAACCATTCATCTTGAAATGTTATAATTTTTGATACTAAGCTATATAAGAATAAAATAAGTCTTTTTAAGGAAATTCCTATTGCACAAATTTCAATTTTCTTTCAATATAATTCACGTTTCAAACTAAAAACTTACTAATTTAAATATTTTAAATCTTCTTATTTTTAGGAGCAGTGTTCAAATTTTACAAGCGATAATTAATTGAGCTACAGTATTAAAATTAATTAAGGTTTCACAAATAAAAAACGTTATCACTTTTGTCAATTCAGCCACATACTGAATTATAAGCTATAAATATGGAAAGAAAATAAAAAAAAAAGGCAAAACTTTTTAAAACGTTTCGTACACTTTAAAATAATGTTTTGCTTCTGTTGGCAAAAAAAAAATCCTCGTTATATAAGCTCTTGCGCTCGATTTTTGCTTACACATTCCTCTCGTCCGTAATATATAGATCATGAGGTGCAAAATTTTTGTAAACTAATCTAAATTTCACATTAAATTGCGCTTCATTGAAGTGCTATCATAATAAGAAGCAATTTAATCTATCAAATATTTAATCCTATTAAAAAATTAAGAAATAATAAATAATAAATGACAGTTGTACACTAGCTAGTTGTATATAGTGGTAGTTGCACAAACTTGCAACCAGGTCAAGGGTCGCCCCTCATATATAATATATTATATATATATAGTATATATTATATATATTATATATATATCATATATATATATATATATATATATATATATATATATATATATATATATATATATATATATATATTAGGTCAGATTGTATATCTTAATGAATTATGGATGATCGGTGAATGTTGTCTGGAACTTACCTAGGTCCGTAAGATTCTTTTGATTAATTTACCCAGGTAACGATGGTAAGATTCTTTGGTTAAGGAACCAAAGTTTTGATTAAAGGACCCATGTCATGATGGTTAGATTGTTTTTGCTATAAACCCCAAGATATTATAAAAAGGTTCTTTGATTTATGATCCCAAGTTAGAGTTATAACTTTTGCTTAATGGACCAGAATTTGATGATAAGATTCTCTTGAGTAACAACATTATAATGGTAAGATCCTTTGATTAATAAACCCAGTATATGATTGTAAAATTCGTTTGACCCCACATCATGATAATAAGATTATTTGATTATTATAAACCCAGGTAATGATGGCAAGTTGCTTATAATAAACGAATCCAAGTTTTGATGCTAAATTTCTTTTGATCTATGGACCAAAATTATGATTGTTGGAGAAGTTCAAAATAAGAACGTAATAATTAGAACCTTTTCATTTAGGATAAATCCTTTTATTCTTCTTTATGAGTTAAATCTCGTTAATCTCAAGCTAAATAGAAATATACATAAAAGTTTCAGGAATCAAATTCTAAATATTTCATTTTTTCAATATTTTGAGTATTTAGAATAAGAATAATTAATTATATAAGTAAAATGAAAACTTTGCGGATAATGAAGTCTGTAAAATTTGGAAAGAATTTAAAGAACCAAAAAGTTTATTTCAAGTTTTGTTTATAAACAAGAGTGATCAGTAAAGATGCATTAGAATATTAATATTAATAACTTTTAGAATAAAAAAAAATCCTAGAATAACCAAGCTACAAACCTAAGTTTAAGGATTTATGAGATAAATTTTTCCCACTTTATAAAGTCAATATTAATATTAATATTAATATTAATATCAATATTAATATTAATATTAATATTAATATTAATATTAATAATAATATTAATATTAATATTAATATTAATATTAATATTAATATTAATATTAATATTAATAATAATATTAATATTATTCATATTAATATTAATATTAATATTAATTATTGAATATTAATATTAATATTAATATTAATATTAATATTAATATTAATATTAATATTAATATTAATATTAATATTAATATTAATATTAATATTAATATTATTCATAATTAAAAATTCTAAAACTCTGACAACCACACACCAATGGACTGGACTCGAATCTACTGGATAGAAAGTTTTAAGTGAGGAGCTTGACCGGAGTTAGAGCAGTTAACCGGCTCTACCCCTTTCCTAATTAACATTTGCTTTAAAGGCAATGAAAATTGTTAATTAACAAAATAAAACATGTAAAGGGTTTTAAATAATGATTATTTAACCATTTATTATTATTATTATTTTAGAAACAATAAATCAGCATTTGTCTTAATATAATTTTTGCAAGATTTTTCTAAATTCCTAAAAACCTTCCTAACATTTTCAGTAATTTTCTTTAGGACAATTCTTGAATAAAACAAAATAATTGCCTTCTGAAATGATCCAAGCTTTCGTCCGCTCACAGTGGACATTTTCAAGGATATTTTATGAACGAAGCAAAAATTAAATTTAAAATATTACAATTATAACAAAATGAATGAATTTTTAATGAATGAATCACAGGAGATTTTACTCTCCATCAGCGGGATTCGAACATTGGACACCGCGTCGCAGCGTTAGCAATAACCGGATGAACTAACCACTAGGCCATCCATCATAATTGTAATAATTGTAATATTTTAAATTTAAATTTTGCTTCTTTCATAAAATAGTCATATATTATTTTGTTTTATTCAAGAATTGTCCTAAAGAAAATTACTGAAAATGTTAAGAGTCAAAAGAATTAGAAAAATCTTTGCATATAATTATTATTATTTATTATTAGTTTATTATTATTTATTAGTTTTATTATTATTATTATATTATTTATTATTGGTATTATTATTATTATTATTATATTATTATTATTATTATTATTATTATTATTATTATTATTATTATTATTATTATTATTATTATTATTATTATTATTATTATTATTATTATTATTATTATTATTATTATTATTATTATTATTATTATTATTATTATTATTATTATTATTATTATTATTATTATTATTATTATTATATAAAGATGGATTTTAATTTCAGATATCTCTCCTCCTCCTGAAATAATTCTCGTACGCCACAAGAGGGCTCCAATAATAAAAAATATTGGTCAGTTGATTAGTTCCTTTGATATGCAAGGCACCATGAAAGGGTTCAGAGGTTTGGTTAACGCAAACATGAACAACATGATGACGTTCTTGTCTTCAATGAGGGGCAAAGGGTTTAGTTTAAATAAAGGGGGAAAAGGAGGTGGAGGAGGCAAAGGAGGAGGCAAAGGAGGTGGTGGAAGTAGTTATGGAGCTCCTCCGGCACCTAGCAAACCCACGCAATCTTATGGAGCTCCCCCGGCGCAATCTTATGGAGCACCGCCTAGCAGACCAACTCAAACTTATGGGGCCCCTCCAAGTACTCCAACGCAGTCTTATGGAGCGCCACCTTCAAATCCAACACAGTCGTATGGAGCTCCACCAGCCCAGTCATATGGAGCCCCAACCCCTGCTAAGCCTCCTACACAGTCATATGGAGCCCCTGCTCCTGCTCCTGCTCCTGCCAGGCCTCCTACATCGTCATATGGTGCTCCTCCACAGCAACAATCTTATGGTGGAAGCACTTCTTCTCTCTCAACATTTTTCAATCCCATCCATCAACCAGCCCGTCTTCAGTCTTTTCAAACTTTCTCAAGCAAACCAACAGGTATCTTCCGTAGCTTTGATACTAACAATAATAACCACATACATCTGCACAGTGGTATTCTAAACCACTCAATCAAAAGGAACGACGCCAAAAGTACAAATGACGATGAATTGAAGGCACTTCGATTGCAAAACAAAATGAGACTCTCAAAGCTAATAGGCGACGTTCCTAACCAACCTTTCAATACCCAGAACGCTATCACAAGCTCTAATATCAAATAGAGTTTAATTAAATCAAAAAATAAAGGAATGAGTAATGAAAGCTCTTGATAATTTCTTGCCTTCTTATTATTTGTTGTTATTATTTGTACTGTTTATCTGATGATCAGATAATCATCTTTTGTTGTTGAAATTGTTTAACAGTGTGTAAAATAATTTTGTAATTACTTTAATTATATTAATTTAATTTATTATGTTTTAAGTGTAATATATATATATATATATATATTATATATAATATAATATATATATATATATATTATATACTATATTTATATATATATACTATTATATATATGATGAATATATAATATATATATATTATATATATATTATATATATATATATAATATATATATATATATATATATATATATATATATATATATATATATTGTTGCTCCTATAAATAATTTTGCACTTTTGTTATGCATTTCTTGTATCCTTTGTTCTGATTTCTGTTGTTAATAAATCATCAAAATGACAAAACACATTTTTTAATGACACAAAAATACGATAAGTTCATCATCAGCAGCATGAGCAGCAACAGCATCAGTAGCAACAGGAACAGCAACAGGAACATCATGGTCATTATCATCACCAGGTTACCATTGATTTGATATTTTAATGTCAATTAGCCGTGTTGTGTTACTCCCAAATAATAATGCCCATAATTGCAATTTTCTGATCAATTGTGAAATCTTCATTTATTATCACCGTTTCCGTAATATAGAAGGTAAATTTTGACTACGTACTATACTGCTAGTACTAGTACAACTACTGCTACTACTACTACTACTACTACTACTACTACTACTACTACTACTACTACTACTACTAATAATAATAATAATAATAATAATAATAATAATAATAATAATAATAATAATAATAATAATAATAATAATAATAATAATAATAATAATAATAATAATAATAATACTTTTACTACTACTACTACTACTACTACTACTACTACTACTACTAATACTATTACTACTACTACTAATAATAATAATAATTAATAATAATAATAATAATAATAATAATAATAATAATAATAATAATAATAATAATAATAATAATAATAATAATAATAATAATAATAATAATAATAAAAATAATAAGCTGACTTTCCGATTTTTTTCATTAGGAATAAATAAATAAAAAAATTAATAAATAAATAAATAAATACTCATGCAATGAAATTAACGATAAATTTTAGGGTATATTTCATAAATCAGTTATCTCAAAATTAATAAAATTACAATATAGAGGAGTCAAAGTCAAGCTGTCACAATACATTTTAAAACATATTTCATATTATCAAGGTTGTTCTGAACAAAATATTTATATTTTAATGTTAAGAAATGCCAATGAAAAGATTGTGAGATCGGTGCGTTTCGATATACATGAGAGAGAAAAAATGTTAATCGTTGTTTATTGACCAGTTTTCAGAGCAATAAACAAGTGTAAAATTTTGTTGTTTTGTTTAACTCCGTAGAAATGTAGGATAGCAATTCCCATGAAGGTGGGGGAGCATTTCTAACTTTATAACCGAAAGGAGCTAGAAGAGGTAGATAGTTCATTCATTGTTTCTTGGCTTCTTCTACCAGGTGAACTGATTCTTGACAAATATTTATGCTCTTCCTTCCAGGTGTCATGAGTTAGTAATAGTTGCAGCTCGATTGGATGAAAGATAGTTGTGAATACTGTGAGGTTTTCTAAGGGCAACCTCTTGTTAGATAAGGGTTAATAAAGGTGGCGTTTATTAGAAAACTCGATCTTGATCAAATGATTATGACAAAGCAAAAAAAACTTATAGAAAGAAGTTCAAAGAAATCTTTCTCGGCTGAAAACAAGTCATGAAACTAGTCCTTTTATAACGAACCAACTTCATTTATGCGGCAATATCTTGTACTAGCTACACTTAAATATTTACATAAATACAATCGTTTGAGTGAAATCTTTGTATTTTTCTGTTTACCTCAAAGCTCCTTCAAAGCAAATAACTTTTTTACAGTTTAAATTAAGTGCAAAGCTGATCCCTTGTAAGTAATCAAATATGTCTCAAATTTCATTCCTTTCGCTCTAAAAACCAATAAAAGAACTTACATTTGCAAGGTATAAAATTTACAGAACTCTACATTACTTTGAACGGAATGTGAAATGAAAATCGAGCAATTATATTATATAAAGAGTGTTTGGCAAATATTCTTTATGTTATCGAGGCCATAACAAGTGAAACATAAAATGTTCCGACTACCCCTTCAAAACCAAAAAGGAAAAAAAAGAAAATAACTTCTCATCAACGTCATGACCCCTTCGTCACATTAAAAATATTAAACAACAATAGTATAATTTTAAAATTGAAGGAATAAGTCCAAATTAGAGAGAGAGAGAGAGAGAGAGAGAGAGAGAGAGAGAGAGAGAGAGAGAGAGAGAGAGAGAGAAGAGAGAGAGAGAGAGAGAGAGAGAGAGAGAGAGAGAGAGAGAGAGAGAGAGAGAGAGAGAGAGAGAGAGGATATCAAGTTTATTTATTTACTGCAAATATTATATATATAAAAATATATATATATATATATATATATATATATATATATATATATATATACTATAAAAAAGTTATATTTATATATATATAATAATATATATTATATATATATATATATAATATATATATATATATATATATATATATATATATATATAATATATATATATATATATATATATATATGATATATATATATATATACTATAGGAAAGTTGGGAGGTGTTTTTGAGAGGGAGATGTGAAGAAGTTGAGTTTTTTTTTTAAAAAAAAATAAATAAAAAAAATAAAAGAGTTGAATTTCGCAAGGTTGAGGTGACCCCATCAGGAAAGCCCATCTAGATCGGCAAAAATAGAATCGGGAAGCTGAATTCGAGAAGAAGCAACTCTAGAAGCGAAAGAGGGGGCAGATTTGAAATGAGTGGAAGAATGGAGAGTTAATTCATTGGCATAAGAATGAACAGAGTTAGATGAACAGCTGAGAGGATCGTTAATGAATAACAAGAATAAAGTTTTAGATAAAACAGAACCTTGCCGAACACCACAGTTAACAGGAAAGGAAGAAGTGGTTGCACCATCAACAAGTGCCGATATGGAACGATCTGAGAGAAAACTAGACAAAAGTGAGCAAAGAGAAGGAGGAAACCCGAAGGAAGAAGCTTAAAGAGCAGTGAAGCCTGCCATACCCGGTCAAAGGATTTGGATATGTCAAGCGCCATCACACATGATTCCCGATAGTCCCTAAAGGTAGAATACCATAAATCAGTGAGACAGGAAAGAATGTCACCAGCTGACCTCGAACGTCGGAATCCAGACTGGTGATCTGAAAGGAGGGAATGAGATTCCAGGTGATCCAGAAAATGAGAGTTGAGGAGAATTTCAAAGATTTTAGATAGAATACAAGTTAGAGCCATAGGACGATAGTTAAAAGGATCAGATCGGCTACCTTTCTTCGGGATCGGTTGAACATATGCGCGCTTCCAGCACTGTGGGAAAGTTTTAGAATTAAGACGAGGACAGGTGCCAGCTCGGAAGCACACTCCCTCAAAACACGAGGAGCAATGCCGTCCGGGCCACTAGCCTTCCTAATGTTCATAGATCTCCGGGTCTCATTCACCCGATCACGTGAAATCACGGGCGGATGCATGGGACACCTGAGAGAAGAAGGAGTAGAAGGATGGTTACCAGAATCGTCCAGGGTGGAATAAGATAAAAAAAAAAGGAGGCCGAAGAAATTAGAATTTAAACAAGGAGTATTGGCCACAGACCTGTCAGAGCGAATAAGACGAGGAAAGACAGATTTACAGAAGCTATTAGAGATATTTTTTGGCAAGGGATCATAAATTTTTATCTGTAGGAGATCCAAGGAGGTCCCTTTGGTGAAAGCACGCTTAGCCTGACGAATAATATCCCCGCAACGATTCCGAGTTGAACGAAAATTAGCAACAGCGATAGGAGAAGGAGAATTTTTCCATTTCCTATAGGCATTCTCTCTATCCTGAAGAGCACTAGAACAGGTGCCATCGAACCATGGATTATGAGTAAAAAAATATTTAGTAGAAGATGGAATGAACCTGCTCATTCCCTCGGAGATTAGGCCCCCTACTTTTTCAGTAGTTACCGAAGCGTCATCCGAGTCAAAACAGGATTCATACCAAGATACCAAGGGTAGTTAGCAACGGAGCTTCGCAATGCCTCCCAACCTGATCGATTAAAGTGCTAAGAAAGTATGTTTAGGGCATGGTGGAGTTGCTGGAGGGAAAGTGCTATTGTGAGCTAAAAGTATGTATTTATGAGCCTACAAGAATGTGGTCAGAGTTGCCTATGGGAGGGAAAATTCTGTGTAATTGTAGAGGGAATAATCATTATTGAAGCCTAGGTCAAGAGTGTTCAAGAATTGGTTAGGATGATCTGGGATGTGTATAGGTTCCTTAATATATATAGATATAATATATATATATATTATATATATATATATATAATATATATATATATATATATATATATATAATAATATATATATTATATATATATTATATATATATATAGGTGTGTGTGTGTGTGTGTGTGTGTGTGCTGTTCGTGTGTGTGTGTGTGTGTGTGTGTGTGATGTGTGTGTGTGTGTGTGTGTACTATAGCCGTTTTCGTTTATGCATTTGTGCTTACGAAACGTAAGAAATGCTCGAGTTTGCGTTCGTTTTTGTCAATCAGCACAAAATCGTGAAAAATACTCACCAAATGTAAGGAATTTCCTTTATTCTGTAAAGTTGCTATTTCCCGTGCTTGCCGAATTTAAGCAAGTTCTTACGGAAAAATGTAAACAAGCAAGATGGCGGCGTGGTAGGTCCGTTTGGTTTGATGAATGTTTCATTCAATAAAATTAGCTTTAAATCTAATTTCTTCCAAATCGATAAACTCTATCACAATAGTTGATCAGTTATATGTAATATAAAACCATTTGTTATTTTATTTATTTGTTTTATTCCAAAACCACGTGGTCCATCACAACATCTGATTCCAAATGTTTGTAAACAAAAGTAACTTTTATGAGAAATCGCGTTCGTTTATGCACGAGATTCGTGCTAAAACTGGGTAAGCATTTCTTATGGAGCTTTAGCACGAATAACGAAAACGGTCTAAATTAAATATTTAAAAAAAATAAAATTAAAATAAAATAACGCTACCATAAAGATTTTGCCGTTCCTCAAATGTTAAAACAAATTTCTTTTTTTTTTTTTTTTTTGGCAAGATTTTCAGTTAATACAAAAAAAAAAAAGTAGGTGAGGTTTCTTAGAATAACGTGACTATTGTATGGCAAGTTTAAGAAGTTAGTTAAGGTCAGGTATGAAATTTCAACTAGAGCGAGTTAAGATTTCAGAATCATAGACATTTTTATAGCTCAGCGAACAAGATTCAAAAATGTTGGACTTTTTTTTTTTTTTTTTTTTTTGTGTGTTTGAGTGGATCAGCATAGGTGAAGTCAATCACAGGGTAATGAAAACCTGGACAGAATAAAGAAATCTGTTGACTAAATTAAATCGCATATTGCACGAGTTTTAGATTTAACTAAAAAAGTATTATTTCCACCACATTTACATATCAAACTAGGTTTGATGAAAATGTTTTTAACCCTAGAACGGGTAGCTTTAAAACATTTATATCTTGGTTATCTTATGCCCAGTCGACCGCAATTTTAAGAAATTTTTATAAAATAATTATTGCCAATTTTTTTGTTTTTTTTTTAATTTTCATTGTATATTTGCATCATTTCCCTATTCATTTATGCTTTTACATTTTGAACAAGTAGAATTTTTTGGGACCAATTTCAAACTCTTAGACATTGTCATATATTGAATTTTTTATTTAAATAAAATCTGATGATTCTCGGTTCAAGTATCAGTCCAAAATGTTGATGAAATCCCCAGTAATAAAAAACAAGCAAGAAAATTTGCTAACCATTGATTTTTGAATCTGAAGTTAATTTGTGAAACAATTTTGAGTGAGTTTTATGGCAATTATCAAGAACTTTCTGGAGACAATAAAAAGACAAACAATAAGCCATAGTTGAAACCATGTTATAAAACTTCAGAAAAATTGGAAGTAACGTAAGTGTGCGAGCACATCTTTTAACGCTCTCATCACATTTCCAAAATAGCCTTTACTAAGACCCATAGTAGAAATATTATACTGTAAGCAGTAAGACCTGACCGAGAAACACGATGAAGTGATTTACTATATACAACAATTAAAGAGATTAA
>JABUQX010049160.1:47500-52500 GCA_015478945.1 Trachelipus rathkii | reverse complement strand
ACCCGAATTATGCAACACAGGTATAAACCCAGTAAAATATGGGAGCATTACACGACGGAACACAAATCCCCTCCTAGAGTTGAATGGAGCTGTTATATATTTGAGCTAATTGTGTTACAGCAAATGTGTTCCCTAGGTGTTTGAGGTGTTTGTTTAAAATATTGTCTGGGCCAGTTGCCGGTGAGTTTTTAAGTGTCTTTGTTATATTTTCTAGGTCAGTTGTGATTATTTCTATTGTTGTAGTTATATATATATATATATATATATATATATATATATATATATATATATATATATATATATATATATATATATATATATATATATATATATATATATATATATATATATATATATATATATATATATATATTTTTATTATATATATATATATATATATATATATATATATATATATATATATATATATATATATATATATATATATATATATATATATATATATATATATATATATATATATTCTTCTTCTCTTTATCTGCCTTCTATTTTCCCAAGAATGGGAGTAAGGTGCGTAACGAGCATCGGAAAAGAAAAGCAGTAGGAGAACATGACATAAGTCGAAAAGAAAGCCCAGCCTTACCGCCCCCTCAGTACCATTAATTAGTGAGAACTCATCGCAGTCAGAAAATCCACCCTAAAGCTTCATGGGACAGCGATGGACCCTCACTATGGTAGATCGTCAGTGTAAGGGTTCATCCCTTGGCCCAGGTGGGCCACAACCATACCCCCTCACAATCCCCCGCCATTCACTCCTGTTATACACCTTTCTTCTCGCCTCTACCAAACTCAGATTTCTCTCCTTCAAACATTCGTTTACTGATTCAATCCACTTTTTCTTCGGTCTCTCAGCCGGTCGGTTCCCAACACACTCGCCACTATACATCCGCTTAACCAACCGACTATCATTCATCCTTCCTTTCCATATGACCAAACCATCTCAACATACTTTCATTTATTCTCTCATTTACCCCTTTCTTCACACCACACCTCTCCCTAATACGTTCATTCCTCATTTTATCAATTCTTCTCACACCTAGCACACCCTTAAGATTGTCCATCTGAACACATTGAACTTTAGATCTATACTTCTTATTCCAGACCATAGTCTCACTACTTTACAATAACACAGGTAACAACATACCCTCATGTAAGACCCTAGCACACTCAAGACTTAGTCCCTTTACATTCACCAACGATTTAATTGCACCAGCCACCTTCCTGCCATTCACAACTTTCCTACTACACTCTGCATCGTCCGTTCCCTTCTCATCCAACATATACCCTAAATATTTAAACTCAGACACTTGTTCCAGCTGCTCACCATCTAACATAACTTCACACTGAGGACTGTCCTCACTCACAACCATAACCTTACTCTTATCCACGTTTACTTTCAAGCCCCTCCTTTTACACACCCTGCCAAATCTCTCTACCAATCCTCTCAAACTCTCTTCAGATTCGCCACACAGAACCAAATCATCCGCATATAATAGGTAGGGCACCCTCCACTCATCTCCATTCTCCACCATTCTAACACCATTTCCTGCCATCCCCACCTCAAATTCTTTCATAACCCCATCCATATACAAATTGAATAACCAAGGAGACATAACACAACCCTGTCTTACTCCGCTGTTAATCCTAAACCAATCACCATTGACACCATTTATTCTTACACACGCTTCACTATCGTATATATATATATATATATATATATATATATATATATATATATATATATATATATATATATATATATATATATATATATATATATATATATATATATATATATATATATATATATATATATATATATAATTTGAACAAAAAAGTACGCCATAGAACTTCATAAATTGTTTTATCTCTATTCCGTAACATCCCCCCCTCCTTCGGAGTCATATGGAAATTAAAGTTTAAAGTTAAAACTTATAATAATCATAAGTTTAATGTTATTAAATCTCCCTTGATTACAATAGTAATAACAGGTAACCATCTATTGAGCAAGAATGATTTTGATAGTTCCTGTGTTAATATGTAAAAAATAATATTATATCCATTAAATTCATCTTCAGTATCAATAGCAATTATAATATCAAGTCTAACGTAACAAGAATTAATGTAATTAAAGAAATTTCAAAAGAGAAAGTGAAAATTTAATATTTGCTGAATAAACAAATTTTTAAACAGGATTTAAAGTATAATAAATATATTATAATAAAAATAATTGCAGTATTTATTGCAATATAGTAATATAGGATAATAATAATAATAATAATAATAATAATAATAATAATAATAATAATAATAATAATAATAATAATAATAATAATAATAATAATAATAATAATAATAATAATAATAATAATAATAATATTAATAATAATAATAATAATAATAATAATAATAATAATAATAATAATTAATAATAATTAATAATAATAATAATAATAATAATAATAATAATAATAATAATAATAATAATTATAATAATAATAATAAATTAATATTTGATGAGTAAACAAAATTTTTAAACAGGATTTAAAGTACAGTATAATAAATATATTAAAATAAAAATAATCTCCAGTACTTATTGGAATGAAATAATAATAATAATAATAATAATAATAATAATAATAATAATAATAATAATAATAATAATAATAATAATAATAATAATAATAATAATAATAATAATAATAATAATAATAATAATAATAATAATAATAATAATAATAATAATAATAATAATAATAATAATAATAATAATAATAATAATAATAATAATAATAATAATAATAATAATTTTAGATAAATTTATTCTTGTAAATACAAGTAATCCAAATTCTTCATATACTCGTACAAATATTACAATAAACCATTTAAAAATTAACAATAATGACCAAACCCAGAATAATTTTGTTCCCAAATTAATTGAAAAATTTCATGCAGTAATTGTAATTAATTGTAATTAATTAGGTAGCTAATTATTAATTAATTGTAGTAACAATTTATCAATTTAATAACATTTAAAAAATCGATCAAATTTAGTTTTTATTATGACCTTAATACTAGCACTTTATGTGCTTATAAAGTTTATTTATTATTATTATTATTATTATTATTATTATTATTATTATTATTATTATTATTATTATTATTATTATTATTATTATTATTATTATTATTATTTTTATTATTATTATTATTATTATTATTGATAATAGTAATAATTGTAATTCGGTAATGCTTAATATTCAATTTTAGCAGTAGTAGTAGTAGTAGTAGTAGTAGTAGTAGTAGTAGTAGTAGTAGTAGAGTAACAATTTCAGTGATAGTTGAATATATAACCCACAAATTTAAAAATTGAAATATACGCTTAAATAAATTTCCTACATTACGGATTTTTACTTTTAAGATTTATCTATTATAGCATTCAGTTTTTGTAACATCGTAAAAATAATAATAAAATACTACTACTACTACTACTACTACTACTACTACTACTACTACTACTACTACTACTACTACTACTACTACTAATAATAATAATAATAATAATAATAATAATAATAATAATAATAATAATAATAATAATACAATATCAATGCCACTACAATAATAATAATAATAATAATAATAATAATAATAATAATAATAATAATAATAATAATAATAATAATAATAATAATAATAATAATAATAATAATAATAATAATAACCAATAAAATACTACTACTACTACTACTACACTACTACTACTACTACTACTACTACTACTACTACTACTATAAATCCACTATAATAATAATAATAATATTACTTTTTCTATAATAAAATGTATAAAAATTACTATAATTAACAATGCACATAATACTATAATTAGTAATTAATAATTAAATAAAATAATAATAATAATATGAAAAATTAAAATAATAATAATAATATGATAATGAATATTAAGAATAATAATAATATATTATTAATAAAAATACTAAGAAGAATAATAAGAATAATTTTTAATTTAAAATTAATATTAATCATTATAATTATTAATAATAACTCAATAAAGACACTAATGGGCTACTGATGACAATACTTCAATACTACTACACTACACACTACGCTAATACCACTAATAATAATAATAATAATAATAATACACACACATAATAATAACATGTTAATAATAATAATCAATAAAATACCACTACTACTACTGCCACACTACCATTACCACTAATACTAATAACACACACTACACTACTACCACTAATAATAATAATAATATTATTATTATTATTATAATAATAATAATAATAATAATAATAATAATAATAATAATAATAATAATAATAATAATAATAATAATGATAATAATAATAATAATATCACAAGACAAATAAACATTAATTGATGAATAATAATCAGACTTGAACTGAAAGACACATATGAATCATTAACTACATTACTAATAGTTTACTTACACTACCACTACTACTAGGACTACTACTACTACTACTACAACTACTAATATAATAATAATAATAATAATAATAATAATAATAATAATAATAATAATAATAATAATAATAATAATAATAATAATAATAATAATAATAATAATAATAATAATAATAATAATAATAATAATAATAATAATAATAATCATAATAATAATATTAATAATAATAATAATCAATAAAATACTACTACTACTACTACTACTACTACTTCTACTATTACTACTACTACTACTACTACTACTACCACCACTACTACTACTACTACTACTACTACTAATAATAATAATAATAATAATAATAATAATAATAATAATCAATAATAATAATAATAATAATTACTACTTCTACTACCATTAATAATAATAATAATAATAATAATAATAATAATAATAATAATAATAATAATAATATAATAATAATAATAATAATAATAATAATAATAATAATAAT
>JABUQX010049160.1:37500-40000 GCA_015478945.1 Trachelipus rathkii | reverse complement strand
GAGAGTACACGCCAAACTGTTGCCACATACACATACACACACACATATATATATATTATAATATATATTATATTATATAATATATATATATATATATATATATATATATATATTATATAATATATAATATATATATATATATTATATATATATATATATATACTATATTGTTAGACTTTCTTAAAAAAACTTTTCTTAGATTTTAAATATTTCCAGTTATAAATAAAAGCATAAAAAAAGCATATACATTAAAATACATAAAAGTTATTTACAACTTACATCTAAGATGTTTGGAAAATAAAACTGAATAGAACTTAGTTTATATTCCACTATACTAAAACAGATGAGTCTTATAAGCCACACACCAGAAACCAAAAAAAAAGTGTTTTATATATTAAGTTACATAAGGAACAACCTTGGATGCTTATAGTGTGAGGGATATAAGACTTATCTATTACACCGTTCCAGCTTCAATTTCTTTAAATGAAAAAATGATTTTTAGATTTTAAACTGCTGACCACGACCAACCAATCTCCAGTAGTGAGGATCACCACATTACTGGAAACGGACTACGATAACAGGTTACAAATTTTCAATCTCGAGGATTAAACCAAATATTTTCCTCAGCATGTCGTGGTACCCATGATTCCATGATACTTTCCTTGAGAATTCAAAGTGACAGAGACAAAAAAAATATGACTTGCCTAGATCACTACGTAGCGATATGTGCACCAAACATACAAAACCAAAAACGGACAAAACGAAAACATTTTGAATTCATTTTTCATACGAAATTAGTTCTGAAATTCTGTTTCGAACTGTCGAATAGGTATTATTTTTAAGTTGTTAACATCTTTTATATAAACATACTGGCCTGCTCTATTATCTATCTATCTATCTATATACTCATCTATCTATCTATCTATCTATCTAAAGTAAAAATACTATCTTTGCTTAGATATTTCTTATCTATTTATCTATCTATTTATTATCTATCTATCTATCTATCTATCTATCTACTCTATCTATCGTATCTATCTATCTAGCTCTATAGGAACATTTATATTTAATTATAACGAGGATGACTCCGTTTATAGGAGGGGAATATTTTTCGATAATATGCAAACATATCGAATTTCTCGAGTAGATTTTCTTTAATTGTTGGCAATTTTCTATTATTAGGTCTGATTAATTTAATAATATCTATGAATTTTAATTATTTATATAGGTAAATTTTTTTATAAAGATGAAAAAAATTTTTCTCATATTTTGGTCAATTTCAAGAAACTCAAAACTGCTTAATAATTTGTTACTGATTTATTAGTTTACTTTATTCCTTGATTATTATTAGTTTATTACTTATTTTATTAATTAATTCTTACTATATTATATTATTATTATTTTTATTATTTATTATTATTATTTTTATTATTATTATTTATTTAAACTTTTAATTGTAGTTAATACGCTGCTGATGGATGGGCAAACCTTTACCTTCGAAATGCGATAATTTATGGAGTATTATAATTTTAAAAAACTTCACCAACGGACCGCGAGGCATAGCAATTTTATAAGATTAATAGGTTGTGAAGCACCAAAAATAATATATATCAATTTCGTTTTACTTATTCTTTATAATATTAATTAAATACTTTAGAATGTCAAAGTATTTAATGAATGTATTTACTCTTTAAAAAATTCATAGAAGTATACTCTTTACAAATTTTCATTGATCTTCGTTCTTGGAGTCAATCCTTACTTATTAAATAGACCTCACGAGTATAGTACAATAATATATTACTATATATATTATTTATATATAGTTGTATATGTAATTATTATCATCGCATATATATATTAAGTATATCATATATATACTATATTAATACGTATCTATATTTATTATATAACAAATATCATTATTATAGATTATTATATATATATAAGGTAGTATAGACAGGAGGTTCAGGGGGTTCAACTCCCCCCCCCCCGAAATTGTTTAAATCTCTTAATTTTAATTTTTATTGATAATAAAAATAATAGTTAATCAAAGAAAAATTAAGATTATATATTAATAGAAATGAGGAATAAATATTTGTATTAAAGTTTGTAGTGTGGTTAGCATGTACCTAAGCGATAGTTTTTGCCTTTGGTAGTAGTTGGCATATATAATAGGATATTAACAAGCTTTAGGGTGCGTTGTAAGTTGTACATCTTGCAAGAGCATGTGTTTGATTAACATTTAGTTGGCTGGTACTGTCTCGATAGGCCATGAGTTTCATAAATATTTAGCTGACTGGGACAGCCTCGATAGACCATATGGCTCTTACTGTCTCTTATGATTTACATCTAAACTCATCTTAGTGAGGAATAACTTACGAAATCTGAAATAAATAGTGACTTTCTAATTGGACAACGATATGATAGTGCAGAAGCAATGAAGAAATGTTTTAGAGGTGTTTAAGCTGTCGAAACTATCAAGCGGTGTTATGTGCTCGTT
>JABUQX010049160.1:25000-27500 GCA_015478945.1 Trachelipus rathkii | reverse complement strand
AACACGCATATATATATATATATAAAAATAAAGATATATATATATATATATATATATATATATATATATATATATATATATATATATATATATATATATATATATATATATATATATATATAGAGAGTGAGAGAGAGAGAGAGAGAGAGAGAGAGAGAGAGAGAGAGAGAGAGAGAGAGAGAGAGAGAGAGAGGAAACTCGATATACGAGCCTTCGATTAACGTTTTTTAAATTAACACTGAAAAAAATTCGAATTGCGCTAAAAAGTTAACACCGGATTTTTTTTTTTTTTTATTTTTTTATTTATTTTTTTTTTATAGTTTACGGTAAAGAGAAGTTTTCTATTATGCGAAAAATGTCGAAAAGATGTCCATTTTGAAGAATTAGATGAAGAAATTGTACTCGTACAATCGCACATTGGGGAGCTTAGTCATAACAGTTATCCTCATTTAGTCTTTCTCTAAAATCTAAAATGTGAAAAGCTTTACATAACTGAAGATGATAAAGATTCTTACACTCCGGGAAACCAAACCTCAGGAAAGCAATTTGGTTAAATTCTTGAGAAAACAGAAATGTTGAAACAAAAATGTCTTAATATTGATTGGGATGGTCTGCCTCTAGATTAGGTGACACCTGTAACTTAAGAACTACAATAGCTACATGAAAACTGAATACATTTTTGAAATTAGCGAACATTTTAATGCAGGAAAATGAAGAAGAAATAAAATGAAGTGCGATAAAAAAAAAAATAAAAAAAAATAATAAATATGTTTTGATGTACGACAATTGTCGCCTTCCCACATGATCTCCCCAATATTAGGTTCGGCAGGTTGTCCTCTACCAGAGCTCAAATGGATTAAGCAGTGTTCATATTGTTATAGTTATTTTTCCCATTAAGTGTGTTTGTATATTAAGTGATCTCCTGTTTTAATTATTTTTAACTATTATGGTTTTAATATTTGAAGAATTTGATCATCCTTATAAAAGATAAGCTATTCATTGTAATTTTTGTTTTTGAAACTTTTTAGTTATGTTAGATAGTCATAGTTAGTTTTTAGGATTGTGCAATACGTAGTTTGGATAGTACTAGGTTATATTTTTTCTTCATCTTTTTTTTAACCTAAGTTTTTAATGTATCTATTTTTTTATTTATTTTAAAAGGGTTTTTTAGAACAGCACTTACGTATTTGGTTAAGTATTATTTTAATTTATACACATTTAGTGCAAAGTGGTTCGTCCTTTTCGCACCTACCTTTTAATCCTCATAAATCGTGTAATAATATCCCGTCATCAGCAGGACATTAGGTTTTATATAGTGTCTTTTATTAAAAGATATTACGTTTATATGCAATGGTTAATAAATGTTATATTGCACAGAATTTACCGTTATGTGGCCTATGCTTAAATATCACTTTTGGATTTTCTTGTTTATGAGTTAAAAAAGATCTTTTGTATCTACCTTTGTTTATATTTTTAGCTTTCAGTCATTTTTTATTTTTCCATTTCTCTTTTCTTTGGGTGGGTTTAAGGATATTTTTAGATTCGTTTATCTTTTGTTAGAGGGGGATGGGATATATTGTTGTTTATATTTTAACTAAAGAACGTTTTTCTTCTTCTTCTTCTTCTTCTTCTTCTTCTTCTTCTTCTTCTTCTTCTTCTTCTTCTTCTTCTTCTTCTTCTTCTTCTTATTATTATTATTATTATTATTATTATTATTATTATTATTATTATTATTATTATTATTATTATTATTATTATTATTATTATTATTATTATTATTATTATTATTATTATTATTATTATTATTATTATTATTATTATTATTATTAACCTAATTAACCTTCACTTTCAGATCCACACGATGGTCCAAGAAAAGCCGAAGAAGATAAAGAATATGCGTCCGAGTATGACTTTAGTCATGACGTTCCTGACCCAGACACGTCCTTTGAGGAATACCTGAAGAAACACGCCGACATTCCAGATGAGATCTTCGATGAGAATCCTATGCAGGAAACGAAGAAAGAGTATTCCTTTCAGCCAAACGGTGTTCCCGGGAACTTTGATTATTACGAGAGTAAAGAATATAGGATATCTTCAAAAGATCCTACTTCTGCTAGCTCAGATAAAGTTACTACTTCTGCAAAGACAGAGTTATACTCCTCTGTAGATCCAGTTAATTTCAAGAAAAGGCCAGTATTTAATTATAATGATAAACAAAGTGCTCAACCCTCTGAAAACTATAAGTATAAATCTGGAAATTATCAGGAAGTTCAAGATTTTAGGCCTGATGCTATTAAGAGTCCATCTGTTGATCAGTTCGGAAGTCTCTCGCAGACTCGTTATAATTATAATAATAGACCAGTTGAATACATGCATGAAAATCCTAGGAGTCCATTTTATCAAGGTGGCACAAACGAAATAGATAAAGAAAAATATATAAAGAGAGCTCAAGAACCATCTTATGTTTCCAACAGGCCAGAATTTTCTCATCTTCAAAACC
>JABUQX010049160.1:12500-17500 GCA_015478945.1 Trachelipus rathkii | reverse complement strand
TTTATTTATTTTGTTTTGTTTGCTTTAAACTTTGTTTTTCTAAAAAATTTATTCTTTTTATGTTTATAGCTTAAAAATTTTGCATTTTTACATACCTTAAAGCAGTAAATCAGTAAATCAAACTGTAACCAGCCACCCTCCATACCTTCCACGACCTATTGATCTATTGATCTATTGATTAAAGTCATATTTTGTACAACATAACACAAAAACTTTTATTTATTTTGTTTTGTTTCTTTAAACATTTTGTTTTTATTAAAATTTTATGCTTTCATGTTTATAACGTAAAAAAATTTGTATTTTTACATTCCTTATATTCAGTAATTCAGTTATTCAGTAAGCAGTAAATCAGTTAAATCAGTAATCAGTAAAGCAGTAAATCAGTAAATCAGTAATCAAGCTACCCACTCCACCCTCCTTCCCATTCGTGATCTAGTGATCTATTGATCTATTGATCTATTGATCTATTGATTCAAGTCATATTTTTGTATAACATAAAACAAAAACTTTTATTTATTTTGTTTTGTTTTCTTTAAATATTTTGTTTTTACTAAAAATTTATTCTTTTTATGTTTATAACTTTAAAAAATTGCATTTTTACATACCCTAAAGCAGTAAATCAGTAAATCAGTTAACAAACCATCCACCCTACCCTCCTATCCTTCCATGATCTATGATCTATTGATCTATTATCTATTGAATCAAGTCGATTTTTAAAACTTTTTGTTTCAAAAAACTTTTAGTTATTTGTAAATTTATTTTAAACATTTTGTTTGTACTAAAAAAATTATTTATATTTTTGCTTATTCTGTTTAAAAATATTTTGTTTTAACTAAAATTTCTTTCTTTTCATGTTTAAAACTTTAAAATATATTGCCATGTTTCCGCTATCTTACAAGCAGAGTGTAAATCAGTTTAAATCAGTAAATCAAATCACCCTCCCCACTCCATCCTTGATCTATTGATCTATGATCTAATTGATTAAAGTCATATTTTTACAACATAACACAAAAAACTTTTATTTACATTTTTGTTTTGTTTCTTAAACATTTTGTTTTTACTAAAAAATTTATTCTTTTCATGTTTATAACGTAAAATTGTTATGTTCATACCCCTAAGGAGTAAATCAGTAAATCCAGTAAAGCCAGTAAATCCTTAAAATTCAATAAATCAAACTGCCTTCAAGCCACCTTCCTATTCTTCCTTCCAGATCTATTGATCTATTGATCTAATTGATTCAAGTCATATTTTGTATAATATAACACAAAACTTTTATTATTTTATCCCTCCTACCCCTTCCTGATCTATTGATATTATTGACTATTGAGCTATTGATCTATTGATCTATTGGATCTATTGATATTTTTGATAACATAACACAAAAACTTTTATTATTTTGTTTTTGGTTTTCTTTAAACATTTTGTTTTTACTAAAATTTATTCTTTTATGTTTTATAACTTTAAAATTTGCATTTTACATACCCTAAAGCTGAGTTAAATCAGTAATCAGTAAATCAAAACTACCCTCCTCAACCCTCCCTTACCCTTCCATGATCTATTGATCTATTGATCTATTGAATTATTGATTCAAGTCATATTTTTATAACATACCACAAAAACTTTTATTTATTTTTGTTTTGTTTTATTTCTTTAAAACCATTTATGACCTCACATAAAAACATCATACTTTATGTCAGTCACTTAATAACAAAATTGTGATATTTACATACCCTAAAACAGTTAATCAGTAAATCAGAAAATCAGTAAAGCAGTAAATTACTTTAAATCAGTAAATCAAACGTTCCAGCCAACCCTCCCACCCTTTCAATGATCTACTTGATCTATTGATCTATTTGATCTCCATGATCTATTGCTTCAAGTCATATTTTTGTATAACATACACAAAAACTTTTATTTATTTTTTTTGTTTCTTTAAACATTTTGTTTTTACTAAAAAAAATTATTCTTTTTATTTTATAACTTAATTTTTTGCATATTTACACCTTAAAGCCAGAAATCAGTAAATCAGTAAATCAAACTATCCTCCAGCTACCCTCATACCCATCTTGTGATCTATTGAATCTATTGATTCTATTGATCTATTGATTCAAGTGATATTATAACATAACACAAAAATCTTTTATTTATTTTTGTTTTGTTTCTTTAAACATTTTGTTTTTACTAAAAAAAAATTATTTATTTTTGCTTATTCTGTTTAAAATATTTTGTTTTTACTAAAAAATTTATTCTTTTTATGTTTATAGCTTAAAAATTTTGCATTTTTACATACCTTAAAGCAGTAAATCAGTAAATCAAACTGTAACCAGCCACCCTCCATACCTTCCACGATCTATTGATCTATTGATCTATTGATTAAAGTCATATTTTGTACAACATAACACAAAAATTTTATTTATTTTTGTTTTGTTTCTTTAAACTTTTTGTTTTTACTAAAAAATTTATTCCTTTTATGTTTATAACTTAAAAATTTGCATTTTTACATACCTTAAAGCAGTAAATCAGTAAATCAGTAAATCAGTAAAGCAGTAAATCAGTAAATCAGTAAATCAGTAAAGCAGTAAATCAGTAAATCAGTTAATCAAGCTACCCACTCCACCCTCCTTCCCATTCGTGATCTATTGATCTATTGATCTATTGATCTATTGATCTATTGATTCAAGTCATATTTTTGTATAACATAAAACAAAAACTTTTATTTATTTTGTTTTGTTTTCTTTAAATATTTTGTTTTTACTAAAAATTTATTCTTTTTATGTTTATAACTTTAAAAAATTGCATTTTTACATACCCTAAAGCAGTAAATCAGTAAATCAGTTAATCAAACCATCCACCCTACCCTCCTATCCTTCCATGATCTATTGATCTATTGATCTATTGATCTATTGATTCAAGTCGTATTTTGTATAACATAACACAAA
The DNA here is from genome assembly GCA_015478945.1 of Trachelipus rathkii. Taxonomy (NCBI): domain Eukaryota; kingdom Metazoa; phylum Arthropoda; class Malacostraca; order Isopoda; family Trachelipodidae; genus Trachelipus; species Trachelipus rathkii. The sequence goes on along the minus strand of JABUQX010049160.1, from coordinate 14,561 downwards.
AACTTTTATTTATTTTGTTTTGTTTCTTTAAACTTTTCGTTTTTACTAAAAAAATTATTTATTTTTGCTTATTCTGTTTAAAATATTTTGTTTTAACTAAAATTTCTTTCTTTTCATGTTTATAACTTAAAAAATTTGCATTTTTACATACCTTAAAGCAGTAAATCAGTAAATCAGTAAATCAAATCACCCTCCCCACTCCATCCTTGATCTATTGATCTATTGATCTATTGATTAAAGTCATATTTTGTACAACATAACACAAAAACTTTTATTTATTTTGTTTTGTTTCTTTAAACATTTTGTTTTTACTAAAAAATTTATTCTTTTCATGTTTATAACGTAAAAAAATTTGCATTTTTACATACCCTAAAGCAGTAAATCAGTAAATCAGTAAAGCAGTAAATCAGTAAATCAATAAATCAAACTGCCTTCCAGCCACCTTCCTATCCTTCCATGATCTATTGATCTATTGATCTATTGATCTATTGATCTATTGATCTATTGATCTATTGATTCAAGTCATATTTTGTATAATATAACACAAAACTTTTATTTATTTTATCCCTCCTACCCTTCCATGATCTATTGATATATTGACCTATTGAGCTATTGATCTATTGATCTATTGATTCAAGTCATATTTTGTATAACATAAAAAAAAAAACATTTTATTTAATTTTCTATTTTTTTTTTATACATTTTGTTATGCTAAAAATATATTCTTTTTATGTTTAAACTTTAAAAATTGTCATGTTCTACATACCCTAAAGCAGTAAATCAGTAATCAGTAAATCAAACTACCCTCCAGCCACCCTCCTACCCTTCCATGATCTATTGATCTATTGATCTATTGATCTATTGATTCAAGTCATATTTTGTATAAAATAACACAAAAACTTTTATTTATTTTTGTTTTGTTTTATTTGCTTTAAAACATTTTGTTTTTACTAAAAAAATTATTCTTTTTATGTTTATAACTTAAAAAAATTTGTATTTTACATACCCTAAAGCAGTAAATCAGTAAATCAGTAAATCAGTAAAGCAGTAAATTAGTAAATCAGTAAATCAAACTGTATCCAGCCACCCTCCCACCCTTCAATGATCTATTGATCTATTGATCTATTGATCTATTGATCTATTGATCTATTGATTCAAGTCATATTTTGTATAACATAACACAAAAACTTTTATTTATTTTTGTTTTATTTCTTTAAACATTTAGTTTTTACTAAAAAAATTATTCTTTTTATGTTTATAATTTAATTTTTTTTTGCATATTTACATACCTTAAAGCAGTAAATCAGTAAATCAGTAAATCAAACTATCCTCCAGCTACCCTCATACCCTTCTGTGATCTATTGATCTATTGATCTATTGATCTATTGATTCAAGTCATATTTTGTATAACATAACACAAAAACTTTTATTTATTTTGTTTTGTTTCTTTAAACATTTTGTTTTTACTAAAAAAAAATATTTATTTTTGCTTATTCTGTTTAAAATATTTTGTTTTTACTAAAAAATTTATTCTTTTTATGTTTAAAACTTTAAAAAAATTTGCATTATTTTTACATATTTTACATACCTTAAAGCAGTAAATCAGTAAATCAAACTGTATCCAGCCACCCTCCTACCCTTCTGTGATCTATTGATCTATTGATCTATTGATCTATTGATCTATGATCTATTGATTTGATTCAAATATTTTGTATAACATAACACAAAAACTTTTATTTATTTTTGTTTTGTTTCTTTAAACATTTTGTTTTTACAAAAAAATTATTCTTTTTATGTTTATAACTTAAAAAAAATTTGTATTTTACATACGCCTAAGCAGTTAAATCATAAATCAGTAAAATCAAAACTATTCCTCCAGCCGCCATCCCACCCTTCAAGTGATCTATTGATCTATTGATCTTATGATCTATTTGATCTATGATTCAAGTCATAATTTTTGTATAAATAACACATAAAAAATTTTATTTATTTTGTTTTGTTTTCTTTAAACATTATGTGTTTTTACTATAAAAATTTAATTTATTTGTTTAATTTGATTTA
>JABUQX010049160.1:0-7500 GCA_015478945.1 Trachelipus rathkii | reverse complement strand
TAAACAAAATAAATAAATTTTTATAGTAAAAAACATAATGTTTAAAGAAACAAAACAAAAATAAATAAAAGTTTTTGTGTTTTGTTATACAAAATATGACTTGAATCAATAGATCAATAGATCAATAGATCAATAGATCAATAGATCACAGAAGGGTATGAGGGTGGCTGGATACAGTTTGATTTACTGATTTACTGATTTACTGCTTTAAGGTATGTAAATATGCAAATTTTTTTAAAGTTATAAACATAAAAAGAATAAATTTTTTTTGTAAAAAACGAAAAGTTTAAAGAAACAAAACAAAAATAAATAAAAGTTTTTGTGTTATGTTATACAAAATATGACTTGAATCAATAGATCAATAGATCAATAGATCAATAGATCACAGAAGGGTATGAGGGTATGGAGGGCAGTTTGATTTACTGATTTACTGCTTTAGGGTATGTAAATATGCAAATTTTTTTTAAGTTATAAACATAAAAAGAACAAATTTTTTAGTAAAAACAAAATATTTTAAACAGAATAAGCAAAAATAAGTAATTTTTAGTAAAAACATAATGTTTAAAGAAAACAAAACAAAATAAATAAAAGTTTTTGTGTTATGTTATACAAAATATGACTTGAATCAATAGATCAATAGATCAATAGATCAATAGATATAGATCAATAGATCAATAGAATCACCAGAAGGTAAGGAGGGTATGGAAGGCAGTTTGATTTACTGATTTACTGATTTACTGCTTTAAGGTATGTAAATATGCAAATTTTTTTAAGTTATAAACATAAAAAGAATAAATTTTTTTGTAAAAACAAAATTTTTAAAGCAAATTAAACAAAATAAATAAATTTTTATAGTAAAAACATAATGTTTAAAGAAAACAAAAAACAAAATAAATTAAAGTTTTTGTGTTATGTTATACAAAAATATGACTTGAATCAATAGATCAATAGATCACTAGATCAATAGATCAATAGATCACTGAATGGTGGGATGCGCTGGAGGATAGTTTGACTTTACTGATTTATGATTTACTGCTTTAGGTATGTAAACTGCAAATTTTTTAATTATAAAAATAAAAGAAATATTTTTAGGTAAAAACAAAATGTTTAAAGAAACAAAACAAAATAAATAAAAGTTTTTGTGTTATGTTATACAAAATATTACTTGAATCAATAATTCAATAGCATCAATAGATCAATAGATTCAAAAGATCAATAGATCACGAAGGGTAGGAGGGTGGCTGGTACAATTAAATCTTTGCTGGATTTACTGATTTACTGCTTGAAGGTATGTAAAAATGCAAATTTTTTTAAGTTTTAAACATAAAAAGAATAAATTTTTTAGTAAAAAACAACAATATTTTAAAAACAGAATAAAGCAAAAAAAATAATTTTTTTTAGTAAAAACAAAATGTTTAAAGAAACAAAACAAAAATAAAAAAAAGTTTTTGTGTTATGTTATACAAAATTATAACTTGAATCAATAGATCAATAGATCAATAGATCAATAGATCACAGTAGGGTATGAGGGTTGGAGGGGCTGGAGATTTGATTTACTGATTTACTGATTTACTGCTTAAGGTCTGTAAATATTTCAAAAAAAAATTAAAATTATAAACATAAGAAAGAATAATTTTTTTAGTAAAAATAAATGTTTAAAGAAATGAAAACAAAAATAAATAAAAGTTTTTGTTATGTTATACCAAAATATGACTTGAGATCAATTAGATCAATAGATCAATAGATCAATAATCAATAATCAATAGATCATTGAAGGGTATGAGGGGTGGATACAGTTTGATTTACTAGATTTACTAATTTATGCTTTACTGATTTACTGGATTTACTGATTTACTGTATTAAATCATGTATTAAATACAATTTTTTTTAAGTTATAAACATAAAAAAGAATAATTTTTAGTTAAAAACAAAAGTTTTTGAAACAAAATAAAACAAAACAAAAATAAATTAAAAGTTTTTGTGTTATTTATACAAAAATATGACTTGAATCAATAGATCAATATATTCAATAGATCATGGAAAGGGTAGGAGGGCAGTTGGAGGGTAGTTTTTGATTTACTGATTACTGATTTACTGCTTAGGGTATGTAAAAATTGGCAAATTTTTAAAGTTATAAACATAAAAAGAAAAAAATTTTTAGTAAAAACAAAATGTTTAAAGAAAACAAAACCAAAATAAATAAAAGTTGTTGTGTTATGTTATACAAAAATATGACTTGGATCAATAGATCAATAAGATCAATAGCTCAATAGGTCAATATATCAATAGATCATGAATGGGAGAGGAATAAAATAAATAAAAGTTTGTGTTATGTTATACAAAATATGACTTAATCATAAGAATCAATAGATCAAATAGATCATGAAGGATAGGAAGGTGGCTGGAGGGTAGTTTGAATTTACTGATTTACTGATTTACTTGATTTACTGATTTACTCTTTTAGGTTTTGTTGTAAAAATGCAAATTTTTTAAGTTATAAACATAAAAAGAATAAATTTTTTAGTAAAAACAAAATGTTTAAAGAAAACAAAACAAAATAAATAAAAGTTTTTGTGTTATGTTATACAAAATATGACTTTAATCAAAAGATAATAGATCAATTAGATCAATAGATCAAGGATGGAGTGGGGAGGGTGATTTTGATTTACTGATTTACCGCTTTTAAGGTATGTAAAAATGCAAATTTTTTTAAGTTATAAACATAAAAAGAAAGAATTTTAGTTAAAACAAAATATTTTAAACAGAATAAGCAAAAATAAATAAATTTTTTTAGTAAAAAACAAAAGTTTAAAGAAAACAAAACAAAATAAATAAAAGTTTTTGTGTTATGTTATACAAAATACGACTTGAATCAATAGATCAATAGATCAAAGATCAATAATCATGGAGGATAGAGTGGGAAGGGTGATGTTTGATTAACTGATTTACTGATTTACTGCTTTAGGGTATGTAAAAATGCAATTTTTTTAAGTTATAAACATAAAAAGAATAAATTTTTAGTAAAAACAAAATATTTAAAGAAAACAAAACAAAATAAATAAAAGTTTTTGTGTTTATGTTATACAAAAAATGACTTGAATCAATAGATCAATAGATCAATAGATCAATAGATCAATAGATCACGAATGGGAAGGAGGGTGGAGTGGGTAGCTTGATTAACTGATTTACTGATTTACTGCTTTACTGATTTACTGATTTACTGATTTACTGCTTTACTGATTTACTGATTTACTGCTTTAAGGTATGTAAAAATGCAAATTTTTTAAGTTATAAACATAAAAAGCATAAAATTTTAGTAAAAACAAAATGTTTAAAGAAACAAAACAAAATAAATAAAAGTTTTTGTGTTATGTTATACAAAATATGACTTTAATCAATAGATCAATAGATCAATAGATCGTGGAGAAGGTATGGAGGTGGTGGTTACAGTTTGATTTTACTGACTTTACTGGCTTTAGGTATGTAAAAATGCAAAAATTTTAAGCTATAAACATAAAAAGAATAAATTTTTTAGTAAAAACAAAATGTTTAAAGCAAATAAAACAAAATAAATAAATTTTTATAGTAAAAATAAAACAAAATAATTAAACTTATTAAAAATAGTTAGAAAAAAAAGTTAAAAATAAAAATTAAAATAATGAAATTAAACACAAAGTATAAATGTAAAATGAAAAAAAAAAAAAAAAAAAAAAAAAAAAAAAAAAAAAAAAAAAAAAAAAAACTGTGTATGTATGTTTGAACTTTAGGGAAAAAAATTATATTAGTTAACGTTTATAAAAAAAAAATGAAAGATTTAGAAAATATAAATGTCAGTCTTCAACATTAGAAACACGGTTATCTTTGCAAGATGCAATGCAATTGACGATATGTACATGATAGAACAGAATCAGTTATGTGAACAGTAATGATATTGTATTATTAAACGAATGTTTACTAACTAGGAACCGCACCGGCTCCAGCACCAGTGTCTGTACCGACTCTGAATCCTTCTCCTACTCCTCCTTCCTCATTCTTCTTCCTTCCTCCTTCCTCATTCTTCTTCCTCTCTTCTTCTTCTTCTCCCTCTGTTTTGCATTCCATGCATTTCTTCTTTTTTCAACCTGGGGAACCCCCTCTGGGGTCTCTAGGACTCCGAAGTTTCGAACCAGACTCAACTCGTCTTCTCCGACTCCAACTCCTCTACCCAGCCTCCAATTTCAGTCTTCTGCGATTATTTAAACCTTCTAGGAACCAAAAAACCCCCTTTGAGGGGCTCCGCCCCCTTTTGGGCAGCGAGAGTGCAAAACCCTGAGTTCAAGGCTCAAAACCTCGGAAGTCGGTCTTCCAGACCTTAAATTCGGTCTCACCGACCTTAAAAACCCTAGGTTTGACGTATCAAACGTCAAAAACCAAATGAAATGATGGAAATTTCCAAGTCAGCTGCCGACATGACTGGAATTTCCAAAACCTCCGAAAGGGTTTTCAAGTCTTTCGCCTCGACGTGCAGGGCTTGCCAATGGGAAAATCCCAAAATTCCTCACGGAGTTGGGATCTTGACCTGAATTAGTGACAAAACGCTCAAAAAGTAAGCTAAAATCATGATACGGTCCAAAAAAAAGCTCAAGCGTCAAGTCCATTGCGATGGGTGAAAAAGTCAAATTTAACGGATTAGGGCGCCAGATTTAACGAAAAATCTGGCTTCCGTTACTTTTCCGTTTCAAAACGTTAAAAAAGTAGCCAAATTAGTAAAAAAAATGGCTAAAATTAGTAAAAAAGTACCAAAAAAGCTCAAAATTAGCGGATTAGGTTGCCAAATTTAACGGAATAGGTTGCCAAATTTAACGGATTAGGTTGCCAAATTTAACGGATGTCAGTCTGGCTGCTAGTTGTCCCCCCCTTACTACTATATATATATATATATATATATATATATATATATATATATATATAATATATATATATTATATATATATATATATATATATATATATATATATATATATATATATATATATATATATATATATATATATATAATATATATAATACAGTGCGTGGTGTATGTATGTATGTATAGCGGGATCTCTTTCAGAGATGTAAGTTTGCCCATACCCTGTTCTGCGTGTCGTAAAGGCGACTAAATGGACAGACGGAGAGTAAAACGCATTCGTAGCGATGACGAGACCTCCTTTTTGGGCTCTTGTTTGTTGAGGCATACTCCCTTGACACTCATGCCCAATGGATTCGCCTCTTTTGCGTTAATATCCACACTCTTCTTACATGGGAGTAGAATTACAAACATACCAAAAAACATTAATATTGCTATTACGGACAACACCTTTATATATATATATATATATATATATATATATTATATACTTTTGTGTGTGTATAGAAAGATGATTTAATATTTTTAATATTATATATACTATATATATATATATATATAATAATATACTATTATATATACTATATAGATATATATATATATATAATAATATATGATATTATATATATATAATATATATATATATATAATATATATATATATATATATATAGATATATAATATAATATATATAATATATAATATATATATAATATATAATATATATATATATATATATATAATATAAAATATTATATATATAATATATATATATTATTATATATATATATATATATATATTATATTATATATATAATATATATATATATAATATATTAAATATATATATATATAATTATTATTATATATTATACTTCGTGTCGCTAGAACGTGACTAAAAGGGGCAGTTGGTAGTTAGTTGGCTACCCACTACCACTTATACCTCTTGCCAGGAATGCTAATAATGCATGCCTCGGAGAAGGTCGTGATCGCCGTAAACGACCTTCTATCTTTCGGCGAAATTGTGCGAATCGTATGGGTACATGTAATGTCAAAGGAATAAATGTTCAGGAGGAGAAGAGGAGAGATATGATGAATGTATTTTAAAAAGGTAAATTTGATTTGCTCTTTGTGACTGAAACAAAGATGAAAGAAGCGGTGAAGTTGGTAGTGGTGTGCTGTAAAAATGTGTGTGTGTTGGAGTGGAGAGGAATGAAGGGAGAGAAGGAGTTCGATTCCTAAAGAGTGATCTGTGCACACGAAGCTATGGGATTTTGTTTTTGGAAGTACTAGAATTCTAATTGGTAAATTTAAGTCGTTTGAAAAGATCAAGGTATGTGTGGTTGTGACATATGGTCCATCTGAGGGTGATGTTGAGGAGGGTGTGACTTGCCGATATAATTTGAACGACGTTTTGGATGGGGTGAGTAGGAGCTTCAGATTGATTTTGTTGGGTGACCTAAATGGTTGAATAGATGATCAAAAAAAGAATGGTATAACAGGTGACTTTGAAGTAACTTGAGAAAATGAGAATAGGTAGGTGATTGATTTCCGTGAGGAGAGAGGTATGTGTGTGTAAGTAATACTTTCTTCAAACACAAGAGAATTCATAAGTATACTAGAGTTGGAGTAGGTAGAGATGGTATCAAAGGGAAAAATATGATTGATTTTGTGTTGGTGAAGAAGATGTTGAAATATGTGATGGATATTAAATCGGTGAGAGGGTTGGGGTTGGGGTTATCGGATCATTATGTTGTTTTATGTAAAATTAAGTTAGTTGGGGCTTGGATGGAGAGGAAGGAGATAAGAGAGGAAGTGAGAAGAATTAAGAATGAGAAATTAAGTGAAAAAGGTTATAAGGAAAAGCACTTAAGAGAGCTTGCAAATAAATCAGTTGAATGTGAACAAGATGAAACTGAACAAATCTGAACCCAAATGAAGGGCCTTTGTTAGCAGTGCAATACAAGTATGTGCATGTGCTACAGTAGGAAGTAAGAATGTTAACAGTGAGTGGTGGAATGAAGAGGTGATGCAAGTGGTTAAAAGTAAAAAAGAGACGTTGTTGAATGTGCTAAAAGCCAATGATGAGGTCTCAAGAATGAGGTAAATGAACAGTTTGGAAGGAGAATGAATTGGGATTTACAAGGGAATATGAAGCTCTTTTGGAAGGAAGGGGCGAAAGGTTAAGAATGAGAGTAAGGGAAATATGCATATATTAATGAATAGTGATGGCGCTTTCGTAAGTGATGAAGTGGATGTAAGGAAGCACTTTGAAAATCTGCATAAAATTTGCAATAATGAAGAGGTGATAGTGAATGTGTGTGAGTTTAATAGTGCAAGAAGAAGAAATAGGTATTTTGGGGATTTGATAATTAATAAGGAGGAGGTAGTGGGTAGATTGAGAAAGTAGAAGAATTGTAAATCTGAAGACATAGATAGAAGATCAAAAATGGAGGCGAGATAGTAATTGATTGGATTTAGAAATTGTGTAATAAAAGCGTTTATGGAGGATATAGTTCTGAGGAATTGGAGGATGGCAGTAATAGTACCCTTATATAAGGGTAAGGGGGATAGGAGGAACTGTAGGAATTGTAGAGGAATTAGTTTATCTC
>JABUQX010049159.1:0-17500 GCA_015478945.1 Trachelipus rathkii | reverse complement strand
ACTTTCAAAAGTGGTTTCCCATAAAATACTTAACGTTAGGTTTCAAAGAAAAACTTTTTTGCCAATCTATTTAACCTTGTTTAGCCCGTTTATCATAATATCAAATGAGGGGTCAGCGACACATATTAAGAGATGCCTAGTTCTGTATTTATATGGATTGTACATTTTATCACGCAATTTGATGGGTTCTGAGAGATGTGGACAAATATTAAATATAATAATAGATTGATAATGTGCTCGCAATTGATCCGACAAATTTGGAGATTACCTGTAAATGTTATATTAATATTAATTCAGTTTTAATTACTGCGCTTTTCAAAGCGCATTTAGTATATATATTATATATACTATATATATATATATATTATATTATATATTTATATATATATTATATTATAATATATATATCTCTAATTATATATATATATATATATATAAATATATATATTTATTTATAATTAATATTATAATAAAATATAAGATATAATATGATAATTGAAAAGAATATGAAAATTTTTAAAAAAGGATTGAGTATTTTTTATCTCATGACTGGGTCAGTCATCTACCGCTATCGAATAGATGACTGGACGCTTCGCCACTGATTATATTATACTATATATATATATAATATATATATATATATATATATATATATTATATATAAATATACTATGATATATATATATGATTAATATATAATATACTTATTTTTTTTAAAAAGAATATATATATTAATGAGTATATATATTATTTATTATATATATATTATATATATATTATATATTATAGTTATATATATATATATATATATATATATATATTCAACAAGAAAATACACAGCATTCCACATGCTAGCACAGACGACCAACTAACTGTAGGTTCCCAATTGCTAACTGTACATTTGTAACGTTGCCATGCCTCACCATATACTGACGGGTTATATATTTACATTGTGTATTAAAAGGTAATATATGTATTTCATTACTTTACATAAATTCTTTTAATATATTACATTAATCATAACTATTATGTGCTTCAATGCCTAATACTTAACAGTACGCAATTATGATCGTAAACAGAATATTCCAACCAACGGCCAAATTTTCATAAGGGCAATGATCTGCGAAACGACGAGATAACTGAAAAGGCCTAAGATACTTTTCAAATTTTCCATGTTGAAATGTTTAGGAAATAACAATTTTGAATTCGGAAAATTTTTCACTGTTGACCAGTGAATTATCTTTAGTTTTATTGTCTCATAACATATAAACCGTTTTACTACAACCATAGGTTCTTCTACTCATTTAATGTTATATATTAATACACAATCTCTAAATTTTATTTTATTTTTATTCATACATTTAAAACTACTAGTCAACATTTCTTCAACAAAAGGTCCAGCTCTCCCTTTAAACACTACAAATTTTATATTTAAATATTTAAACTTTCAAAGTTGTCAGTCCAGGTCACGAAGGTGATTATCGACCTTTTAAAGTGTAGCCCCTGTAGTACAATGTCCTTTTCTGTATGTTTTCGGATTTATTAAGCTCTTACAATACAGAATCTGATAATGTATTAATTTATTAATATGTATACACGGAGCGAGTTCTAGTCAATTATGAATGAAAAGCTAATATTTTAAAATTAATATAATGGTTATTCTTTTATTTTAACTTTCACATTTTTTATTGTAAAAACATTTCAATCCCTTTTACATGTCCAAGCCGGAGCTTTTTGAAAAGGCAGGATATTCAAACAGATACTGTTACATCACAAATATTCTACAAAGTCCACCCAGATTTCGAAAATATTTCTTCTATCCTCCTTAAAGTGTATATCTTATCAGCCCAAACCTTAGCATATTGCAAAGATTCCCCAGGTACTTCTTATCACTATTAAACCAGTCAACATCGCCAAGCGCCCTCAGTTGGTTGCTAACGAGCCAAATCCTTTTGTAAGGCGGTCTGAGGCGAGAATGATCAAATAGACTTCGTCAGCATCTCACCCATCTACAACAGGCTATCAGCCACATAGTGGGAAGGTTTGCTTTGCCGTCTTATACTTGTTGTAGAAACTCTCCATGACTTCCTTTGGATTGACCGATCGCATTTGCCCATGCTCGAGACCCTCCCCCCTAATATCCCATATAAAACCTACATGTAGTGGACTCGACGCCAAGGTTATCTCCCCGGAAATCGTTTTTTATTATCCGTTTTCACCTTTTCCATTATTGATAAGTAATGGAACGTGTGTATTTTTAAGTTTCCTTTCTGATTACCCATGGCCACACTCAGAACATTCAAATAATTTTTATTTTTAGCATGCTTAAGCAAGTGTGTTTTTAGTTACTTTTTGATTACACTTCATAGTCACCAATCAAACACTTAAAATAATTTATATTTTTGACTGCTCAACAGCATGATGGTGATTCTTAAGCTTCTTATGCTCATTACCTCATAGTCACAATCAGACACACTTAAATAATTTATTTTTTGATGTGTAAGCAGGTGTCGTTTTTAAGTTACTTTCTGAAATACTTATAGTCCACACTTTCTGAAACATCCTTAGAAACTTTAGTATTGCTGTGAGTGAACTATGCCTATGAGAAGCCTACTATTGCCGCCTCCCTACATGAAATCTGTTTTGACTTGACTTCAATAATTTACGAACTGGCACATGTTAACACTTGTTCATTTTTATGCAAATCTCAGCCATGATACTTATCCACTCAGTCCCCTTCGTGCAATCCTCTAAAAATAAGCTCACCCTGATTGTCTACTTCATCATCGAAAAATACAATTTTTTTTGTTAATCCCTTTTTCACCGACATTATTATGTTTGATGTAATCTTTTAGATACTCCTTTTTGCACTTTGATCCTCTTTGCTCCTATGACTAGCCATCTCCAGCATCGATGAACAATGCAAGAAACAAAAATTAAAATAAATCTAAATATTAATTTACAAAGAAATTTCGAATAAATTCAAAAAAAGAAAACTTATAAAAAAAAATTAAAGGTTGAATATGAGTCGTGTCAATTTGGCTTTAACTATCATCAATACAGAAATGTAAGAACAAAGACCAAAAATTGGTCCCAAAATATTTATTCACTTTATTTATATATATTCAGATACAACAACAAAATTTTAAACGCCAAAATCTGAAATCCAATACGAATACTTATAATTATGACTATATATATACATATATATAGTATATATATATATATATATTATATATATAATATATATATAATATAGGTTAATTATATATATATATATTTATATATAATACTAATATATGAATATAAAAGTAATATAATAGTAGATATATATATCTATATTTATTTTTACCAACATAGCCTCTTAATCCAAATAGTAATTGTCAGGGAACATATTTGTATGTTCTCTGACAAAATGGATGTATGCACGAATATTTAGCCCGATAGCAAAGCTCCTGCTTCAGCGACTGAGTACGGACATGCGTCTCACCGTAAAGGCGTCGAGTTCGCATCACTAGTACGGCTTTTCCAATGAAAGAGAAGAATAAGAGTATTTGTTTGTGAATAGATTGTTTCTGTTTGTAGTTTCTACTGGCTCTGATTGTGTATATATAGATTTGCGTAACACACTATCCGTAACTGGCCAATTACCTAAATATTAGCAGAAAAAATCTTCCTACTAACGACAAATTTTTTTTGTGTCCGTGGCCGAACTTAGAACTCAAACCATACTGAGAGGAATCTCTTTTTAAGTGATGAGCTAAAAAGCTCGCCTTATCCCACTGAGCCAAACGTGAAATATATATATCATATATACTATATATATAATTAATATAATATATATATCTATCATATATTTATATAGAGTATATATTCTCAATATATATTATTATATAAAAACTAATAGATATATATTATATATATATATATATAGATATATATATATACCTAGTTATATATATATAATATATATATATACTATTACAGTTATGTATTTGCTAAGTATATACATTGGATTGGGAATTGACAATGCCATATCAAAAAAGAAATAAGTTTTTCTGGTTTCTATGGATTTTTTGATTATTTTGATGGTTTTAATGTAGTTTTATGGGTAATAGATTTAAAGAAAAACCCTGACTCAAAATTTGATGCTGTGTTTTCAAATTTAAATCCTTAATAAATTTCCATAGATCATTAATATCCTTACTTGAGGGAAATTGATTGTTAAACTGGTTTAAAAACTACAGAATTTTGAGTTTTACTATAACTCATAAAGTAAAAAATTAAAGGGTATATTATAATATATAAAAACTCTATCTGAAAAAAGGTTTTACTTTATAAAAAATAATAAATACCCAACAAAAAATAAAATATAATATATGATAAAGTACAAACCAAAAAAATATAAAATAAAAACCAAATATAACAAAAAATATGACAATCTGTCAATATTTACACGCTATTAACATCCTTAATAAAAGAAAGTGCCAGCGGTATTCCTACAATTGGTCTTCCTGGACTTTTCTTATATTTTTGGCAGGTCTCGCACTCACTACAGGTATCTTTAAGGACTTTTAACCTTTCCTTTTTCACACTCTAAAAAGTAGCATCTTGTTTCCAAGCCTTACCAAAAAATCACATACCGGATTTTACTTCTTTTGAACACGTACTGCTTCCTTAGATGACATAGCAATGCATCCTTTGACGCTTAAAATGAGAAGCTTGTTATAATTCATTGAATTACTCTTTTTAATCTACTGACGGTTTTTGGTTGTAAGTAAATTTTGAGATTTAGACAGTAAAATACAATGTTGGATTATAATCTGAGACGCTAAGCGTCAGTTTATTTTGGTCTTGTGCTCTATACCAGTTCATCATTTAGAGAAACGCTTTGAAAAATTCTTTTATATTTCTGTTAAATATAGTGATTGTGGTACATAATTTTAGAGGAAGCTATGACGAAAATATTTAGGTTCTTCTTATTTAAAAATGGAACAAAAATTCCTTGAACTTCTGCAAGAATGTGGCACTTGCACTGATTGTTCTTTCGAAATGTATGGCTATAAATTCTAGAACTTTATAAGAAATCCAAACCAATTGGTAATTTTCAGCGAATCATGTTCAAAGTCGCTTTGAAACTGAAAATTGATATTGAAAATCTATTGTTTTAAATCAAACTCAATTAGTTTATAGCATATAGAAATTCTTCACTTTAAAAGTGAGCATGAACATAGAACAGAATCAAGCGTATTGTAGCAAACGATAAAAGAATGCAGAGATTTACTCATGCTTTGAAATATAACTTTAGAGTGCCTCTTATTAAAGTAATTTTTTTTTTACTTTTATAGCAATTAGGAAACATAATATAATTTAATATAGGGACTAGGCATATTTAAGTGTAATTTATAGTGATAGTTAAAACTCCCTAAGATAACATAAGAAAAAGAATTTGATTTTGTAAAGTTTGTATATGATACTCAATCGAATTAAACAAGTCTCAACTTTTTAAAAAATGAGCATCGTAATCACCGTGAATATCTAGTGAATAAAAAAAATTCTTTTTGATAATTCACGATACGCCGCGAGGATACATTGGATGAGGCTTACGCTTTCCTTCCAATGCAATTACCCGAAAATGGAGTAGCGAATTAAGTTAATCAGAAAGAGCTTGTAAGAAAATCAAACCCACTTTCGATACTATTAAAAATTGACAACGTTCTCAACATGGTTTTAAATGATTGTAGGTTAATGGTATCGGAAATGGCCTTTATGTACTCTCCAGGGAATAAGTGCATTAAATTTTATTTCGTGAATTAACTGGATATGTCCAGGTTAACTTTTAATAATGTTTTAGTAATATTCAGAAGAAATTCAAATGATATTTCTGTGACAGCTGATAAAACCTGCCATAGTCGAAACAGCAAATCTATTACCACACGCCAGAGTCAAAACGTCAATAGGATATATGGATAAAACTTAATTTGAGCCCAAGAAAGACCCCTAGAACAATTGTATATATAGTCCGGAAAAGTGAAGGCTTTTTTTCTTTTAAGTAGCAAAAATATTATTATTATTATTATTATTATTATATATTATTATTATATAATTATTGAGTCTCAATACGCCACAACTAAAATAATTTTTGCACATCCTCTTTCCAAAGCAAAGACAACATAAGATAATGGCTAGTGAAGCTGAAAAAAAATGCTTTTCATGCCTGTACACCATTCTGTACTCTAAGATTTGATACCAACAAACTCGGTATTTTTCTGAAATTAAGTTTTTGGAATCGGGGTTGCATTACGGAGCTAATTAGAATTTCTCCTTGGCCTCCGACTAACTACCTTACAGATTATTGTCTTGCTCTCTCGGCTTTCCAGAACTTTTTTTTACTTTACAGAATGAATATATATATATCTAATATATATTATATATTATATATTATATATATATATATATATAATATTATATATATATATATAATATTATTATATATATATATATATATATATATATAATTAGTATATATTATAGTATTTTGTATTGTATCAATTACCACTGAACCCCTATATTATCACTTTAATGGGGGGTTCTTTCACTTACCGTAGTCAGTGCTTTATTCAGGAGGAAAGTGTGTTCTGTTTTCCCAACCAAGTGGAAATATTGCACATATTTAAAGTTGATAACAACCTTTGCCTCGGCTCAATCTAATCAAGATGTTCTAGCCATCGATGGTCATAGTTTAGGCTTTCGACAGGCGGCAGATAGGGAAGGTGATTTTTATATGATTATATGGTGGATTGTTTCAGTTGTATATGTTTTCTGTGTTTTAGTGAGGCGTGGATCTTTGAGAATAGTGTAATAATACACCATGGTGAAAACTAATTAAATAATTACCGCTACAAACGGAATTTTTTTTTGTCCGTTAAGGTAGCCAGTTCGGTGGTTCAAGCCCTGTTTTTATGTATTATATAGGCGAGTATCGAGGGGCGAACCTATGAACCCTGCTTTAGCCCACTGACCGCCATCGTGGTCGTGCATATATATAATAATATATATACCGGGTATATAACATATATTTCTATTATATATAATATATATATAATATATACTCCACATAGTTAGCTATATTATCTACTAAATATATATATATATTTATATTTAATATATGTATATTTTCACAAAACTGCCATTTGGATATTTTTGTTCTTTGACCACCAAGAGTCAACAAGTAAACAAGTATCCAAAAAATTGATGCATTGCCTATGCTATTTCATTTTTAAAATATTTACACCTGTAGTGGTAATAATCTTTGTTGAAGAAGAGCCAATGTCTGAAGCAAGAAGTATTGTAGGAGAGGAGCATTCATTAAGTTATTGTACATCCAAAAAGATGGTTATTAAACTATGATGCATTTACCAATATTACCGTACAAAGGTCTATTTGAAGTTTTCATATTTTTTGAACATTAAAACGAATGCAGGTTGGGGAAATAAGGAAATATTTGTTTGGTTTGGGAAGAGTATCTGGATGGGGTAAGAGGAAAACTCTTATCTGTGGTTGGGCTCGTATTACTACGGTGGGAATCACAGGCACTGCGTTTTTGAGGATACTCAAAATAAATCATTCGTGTCTACTTGGATCCACTGGGGTTTTGTGGGAAAGCTTCCCATTGTCCATCCTTCAACCACAAGTCTGGTTTTTCTGAGGAATATTCATTGTATACTGGCTACTGGGATCACTTGTCTTGTTGGAAACTACTTTGATTCTGTAAATACATGGGTGTCCTTGATAGAAGATCCAGTGATTATATGGCCAGGATCAAGTATCTTCTTGGGAAAAATTGACATTAGATGCTTAGGATACTTATTCTCTCAGAGTGGTAGTTTTCTTGTAGAGGGTAGATGGGTTCCTTTGTTCCATGGTATTTTTGTTTTGATTCTTGTGTCAAATTCCGCCTGATTATATTCATACTGCTTGAAGAAAAGATTATTTTATGCACTCTCATTTCATTGATAGTCTTTGGGTACCATCTTGTTCTAACGTTGGGTGATTCCCCTACTTTGGGGCTTTCTTTGATTTATTATACAATTTTAGGGTTAATATATATATTATATATACTACACTATATACTATATATATTATTCATTACTTATTATGTACATATATAATATCAGATGTTAGGTAACTAATTAGTATATATATTATGGAGTGGTATTATACGGTATATTATAATATATAATATATATTCCATATATAAAATATATATTATATTATATAATAAATAATATATGTACTAATGCCTCCAACTCGCCGGCGCCCCATCTCGGTTTTCCGACTTCCATCCTTTCTCGGAAGTGCAAATTTTCATTTAATTGCAAAGATTATAACTCGACCAACTGCATACTCGTCTTTTGTTGGTTTCTGAACAAAGGTGCTATTTTCTGTAAGACAAATAAATTAGAGATAGAAATAAAGGCCGCTTTTGAAAAATTGTACTGAGTGAATCATTACTTACCCGGCCGGGGTTTGGAAAATTTGTACTGCGTGGAAATTCACCTTTACAAAAATGTATGTTTTTTTTTCGTGCTGCAACGTTTTAGTACAGACCTATTATATATATATAATATATATATAGTTATATATTATATAATATATATATATATATATATATATATATATATATGTATATAATTTGTATAAACTATTAATAAAAAATATATATATATATATACTATATATCTATATATATATATATATTATATATATATACTTATATATGATTTATAATAATATTAAATAAACACACAGTAAACCCGTCGCAATCCCGGGTTTGGTTTCCAAATACAGTACTGTATATTGCAATTTTAATTTTTATTTATACATTGTATTATAATATTATAATTTTTTTATCATGTCTATTTATATTTGATAAGTATTAACTCATAATTAGCTATTATATTATATATATATATATATATATATATTATATATATATATTATTATATAATATATTATATACTTATATAGTATTTAATAGCATAGGAAATTTTTACAGTATAAAGGGTTAAAATATTAAAAATTATACATATACAACACATCATGTCTTGTATTTACCTGTAAATTCTGTGGGGTTTTGAATATCCTCTCTCTCTGAAACTCCGTAAACCTGTAAGGAACAATAAAACTCGCTAGAGTTGTAGTTTGCCGATGTGAATCGTATCGGCCATTATGGGGATATATAATATATACCTATGTATATATTTGTCTTATATATATATATAAGGTATATATATTATATATATATACTATATATAATACTATAGTATATACTATATGATATTATAGTCATAGGATATTTACAGTACATGTATAAGAAGCTCATAAAATGTAGTGTAAAATGTATATATTTTCATCTCCGCTACTTTACTGGGATTTTCAACCTAGGCGCCCGGAGGTCTGGAAGCGCATCCATCCATATATATATATAGTATAATATATATATATATATATAGTATAATACTGATAGGTATATTATTATATAAAACTATATATATATATATATACTATATACCTTTATATTATATCTATATATATATTAATATAATATCTATATATATTTATATTATATATAATTATATATATATATATCGTATATAAAAACTTAAATATATTATTATTTAGTTTAAATATGGTATATATATGTATATTATATATTATATATTATCATATATATTATATATATATAGTATTTGCTATATATATATTATAATATATAATATATATAATTATATATTATATATATATAATAATAATATATATCATGTCGGACTTTTTAAGGGTTGACTCCGTTAATTTAGGTTATGGTGTGGGTTAGGTTACCCTATAATTGTAATGTATTCACCGTAAATTATTGAAATTACGATACATTTTTTTCTATTGATTTTCGTTCCTGGAGTCAACCTCTTATAAATAGCCACTATATTATATATATATATATATCATGATACCAATATATAATAATATATTATATAATATATATATATAATATATATATATATATACTATTTAGTATAAATATAATATTTTATTGATTTGTAATCGAATTATATGAGATGAAACTTTAGTATTCAATATGCTGTTATCCATATATATATATATATATATATTATATTATATATATATATATATATAATATATATTAATATTATATATATATCTTATATATATATATATATATATAATAATATATAATATATATATATAATATATATATATATATATATATGGGGTTCACGGTGGCTCATTGGACTAAATAGTTTGTTTCCGAGAGCTAGAGTTCGAATCTAGGTCCGGCTACCTGAGCGGACAAAACAAAACAAAAAAAAATTGCCGTTAGTAGGAGATTTTCTGTAATGTTTATTTACAGTTTACGCATAGTGAATTACACTAATCTCTATACCCACACCACTAGAAACATAGCCAACACCATACAACAGAACAGTCTATTATAACACAAAATCACACACACACACACACCACACACACACACACACTTATGCTTCCAGCAATGAAAGTCCGATCATTTGGATTCGAAACCACACGTCACGGTGACTAGAATTTCCAAATGCGATGAAACGAAGAAGGACTTTGCTATCAAGCCTAGATAATCTGCGTACTCCAATCCACTTGGTTAGGAAATACATGTAACTCATATTCCCTGACCAAGAACCTACCTCGGTAGTTAGTAAGATTGAAGTTCGGTGCCTATAAATTAATTAGTATATTCATATATAATTAATTAATTTGTAACCACCGAACCTCTATTCCATGAATTTTGGGGGGGGTGGGGGTGGTGGAAGGTATGTGGGTATTGAGATTAGTGTAATTCACTATGACGTAAACTGTAATTAAATATTACGAAAATCTCTTACGGACAGCAATTCTTTCTGTCCGTTCAGTTAGGCGGACTGAGGCAATAATCTCGCTCTCGCGAGAACAAAACTACGATCCTTAATTAAGCAAGAAAAAACTTTAATCCACTGAGCCACCCTGATATATATATATATATTATATATATAATATATATATTATATATATTATATATATTTATATTTATTTTATATAACTATATATATATATATATTATATATTATATATATAATTATATTACTGTATTATATATATATCTATATTATTATATATATAATATATATATATTATATATATATATATTATATATATATTATTATATATATATATAGTATATATATTTATATATAATTATATATATATATATATATATATATATTTTTCCCCCCCTCAATAGGGAAAAAAACGCGTAAAAAGTTATTTATTATATATTTATAATATATATATATATATATATTATATATATATATATATATTATATATGTATATATATATATTATAATATATCTATATATATATATAGTATAATATATATATAATGCAGTTCAGTAATTGGTTTTAATTAGTTTGATATTTTATCCTCTTGCTTTTTTTTTTTTTTTTTTTTTTTTTTTTAATTACAAAATACAAGTTTTGGTCCTTGACAACTGATAGTAATCGATTTTAAGAGGGGTAGAGATATACTATGCTGCGCCAGAACCAGATACGAGTTTTGAATTGGCTCCTTATCTAGTTTTTTTTTGAGACCACTACACACACAGAGTAAATGTTCAATTAAGTTGGGTTTCAATGGTTCAACAAGCTTTATTTAAAATTAGGATTTATTATTTTATATTAATTATTTATTATTATTATTATTATATTATATATTATTATATATTAATTATTATTATTATTATCATATGTAGTAGAGGGGAGCTATTTTTGATTCCCACTATCATTACCAAAGGTAAACTTTGATGCTGCTAACCATATTGATTTTGTTATAATAAATAAATAGCTTACTTGTAAACTGAATTTTCAATAGGAATTTATGGATGTTAATGCTTTCTGTACTCGCTTTATATATATATATATATATATATATATAATATATATATATATATATATATATTATTATATACTAATATATATATATATATATATATATTTAGTTATATATATATATATATATATATATATATATATATAGCACGAGTGGAAATAAGAGTCGACGCGACTAAATGTTGGGTTTGGAGAGAGAGAGAGAGGGGGGGGAGGAGATGGGAGAAAGGAAAGAAAATGGGAGAGTGGGGGATAGGGAAAAGCTTATGTGCTGTGGGCTTGATGCTCTTAATGCATTGATAGGAGAAAAGAGAAAAGCAGCCCTTGGAGACCAAGGAGGGGAATCTGTGAGAGTGTAGCAAGGCAAAAGATAAGGAGGAAGAGGGGGGGGAAAAAAGCCCTCTTGGAGAAGAGAGAGTTGGGAGGGCGGGGGGAAGAGTTTTGGATAAGAGTAGACATTGTGAGAACTAAAGAGAGAAATGGGTGGCATGATCAATACGGTTAAACGGTAGCAGGTAACGGGCCTCTCTCGCTTTTACTTTTATTATAATTATTTGGGGAAAGGGGGTAGGGGTTGTATTTGTTTTTGCGTATCATTTTTAATTTTGGTCTTTATGAGGAAGAAAGGTGCTGGTAATGTATGTAAAGGGGGGGTGGGGCGTTGCCGGGCGAGGATGGACAAAAAGCTTGGATAATTGTTGTACATCATAAAAAGGAATATATTTTCATAATTGAATTATCCTTAACTTTCCATTTAATGGTATTATATACTATATATATATATTATATAGTATATATTGTATAATTATATTTATATCTAAATATATATATATATATATATATATATATATATATATTAATATATGATTATTTATTATTCTCGAAAATTTATCTGTATTGTCTTTCGAGATGTTTTGATATACGATCAACATATTTGTAATTCACGAAAACGCAGCAGAAATTTTATAGTTCGAATTAACCAAGTCTCCCATATATATATATCTATATATAATATATATATTATATATATATATTTATTCAGAAAACAGAAGTATATTTATATATATAATCAATACTATATATTTATATATATATATATATAGTTTAATTACATCGAAATAACATGGAAAGTCTTGATCGGGTTTACTTTTGAGTCTAGTTTTGTTGAAATACATTTTCGATCCCTTCTGTTGCAACTTTATATTTGTTTATATTTCCTCCCTTCTGCTCTCTTTCTTTCCTGTGTTGCTTTTTTCAGCGTCGTAGAAACTTATTTGGGAGAAGACCGAATAGAGAGAGAGAGAGAGAGGCAATGAGTGAGAGCGAGTGAGAGGACCAAGGGGAAGGTAGAAATTTGGTTGGAGAGTCATAAGCCAGTCGAATTTGTCCACCCATGCCATCAAGTTGTTTTCGTACTATATAATTTTACATTTTAGTTATTATTATTATTTTGTTTTTGGAGATCCCTCCTCCCCCTTGTTTTTATCTTTATTTTCACCCCCCACCCCGTTTCTCTTGCATTCGTATTTGACGCCGTTTTTAATTAATATACACTTGTTATATATATATATATATATATAAAGATTTATATACTATATATACTATATATATATATATTATATATATATATATATATATATATATATATATATATATATGTATATATATATATATATATATATATAGATTTATTTCCTTTATACTATAGTTACTATACTTATATATATTAGAGCTGTTTTACAAAGGATTCTTGCATTACCATTCTATTTTATATATATATATATATATATATATATATAATATTTATATATATATATTATATTATATATATATATTATATTATATATTATATATATATTACATATTATATATATATATATATATATATATATATATATAATATTTTATATTATATAGATTATATATATATATATTATATATTTATATATATATATTATATAATATATATAATATATATTTTATACATATATATATATATATATATAAATATATATATAGTATGTATATATATTAATATATATATATATATATATATATATATATATATATATAAGATATTTATATATATATATATATATATATATATATATATATATATATATATTATATAATATATTATATATATATATATATAGAAATATAATATATTTACACAAGTTTGAGAATAGTAATTTTTTAATTAAGTATAGTTCGTACGTGTGGTCTAACTTTTGGTATAGCTAGTTTTATATATATATATTATATTATATATATATATATATATAATGAATGCAACCGAAGTATAATCATTAGATTCAGAGAACCTAAAATCAGCCATATAGACTTTGGCACTTGTATAGATTGTGTTGCTTTTTTTTAATTTATTATTGCATTATTGTAGTTTGTTTTAGTGGCTATTTTATTAAGTTGTAGTTTTAATTACTAACAAGATTGTAGAGTTTCTTTTGCTTGTTATGAATTTTTTTTTTCTAAATGAATAATGTTGCCTTCACTAGAACTAGATGGTGTAGTGTTTTTTTTCCTTTTTTTTTTTCTTAAAAAAAATGTATTGTGTGAATATATGAACGATTTTTTTCCAACGTTTTTTGGAATCATTTTGCGCGATGCAAGACGCAATGTTCTTTTTGTGGTGCTTTTTTGGAAATGAGAATACCATACATGTTGTTATTGGGGCGCGGTATAGAGAGCAGACGAAAGAGTAAAAACTGGGTTTTTAGAGGGCGTTGAAGGAGGCTACAAAGAGGAACGATTTCAATTTTAAGTGCCTTTTTTTCTTCTTTTTCCTCTTTTCTTCTTCATCTTCCTATTGTTCTTTCGGAAGCAAATGTAACAAAAAAGAAAAATAATTAGAATAAAAAAAGTGGAAGAGTGATTAGTAGTCCCCAGAATTGCGCATTACTATTACCTTTCGGCGTTTTTCGTAGAACTTTTTTTAATTAACAGACGCATTTAAAACTTAACGCATTCAATCTCTTCTTCATTTATAAATCTAAAATGACGTAAGCAATTATCGGAGATTAAAAGAGTGGTGAAATTTCTGTTGTGATTCGGCCTCCTATTTTTTTAATTTAAAAAGTATTGCCTTTACGCCTATTAAAGAAGAATCGTCCATCAAGAAGACTGCTGTGGCAGAAGAGCAGCATCTATAGAGCTGAAATCAAGAAAACAAATAACAGTAACAATGCCTCTCCCGCTCACTTCCTCCTCGCGTTGGAAGGGGGAAGGGGACCTGTTTTTATTTCTCATTCCCCTATGATGGAGTACCAATGCGTCGTCGTATACACCTCGTTAAGAATTGCTACACCTGAAGACGATTATATTGCCCATACGCTCGGAATGGGTGTCTTGGGTGCTTTGCCCATTTGTTAAAAGGTGTAATATATATATATATAAATTATATATTATATATATATTATAATTATATATATATATATATATATACATATATATACATGATATATTTATAGATAAAATTTATATAATAAACCTAAAATGCACCGTCCTTTTTTCATCATCCTCTTTTTTTTTTTTATAAATTTAAGGGTCTATTTGAAGAGGTACATAAATAGATTTGGTTTTTTTTTTTTTGATTTTATTTTCCCCAATTTTTTTTTAATGATAAAAAATAAGATAATCTTACGGATAATATATACGTCATTTTTTTTTTTTACGGCAATCCAATCTGTTGATGGCGTTTAAAATGTTTTTATTTTTTTTTTCTTTATTTTTTTTTATGATAAACTGGGGCAATCATTTTTAATGTTCTAGTTTTGTTTTGAAAGTCATGAAATGTATGTAGGAGAATATTGTGAATTTGACCCATGTTAATAATAGTAATAATAATAATAATAATAATAATAATAATAATAATAATATAATAAATAATAATAATATAATAAATAATAATAATATATTCCTCTGGGGGGTGGGGGGATGAAAAGAATTCCCTCACTGTTTTTCCTCGTCCTTCATGTCTTATTAGGCGACTAAAAGAGCCGTGGTCCCTCTATCACGTATTAATGCTCCAAGAATGCTTATGCATACTTGGATCCGATGCATTTTTGCGTACCCCACTCCCAGTCTATGGGGGATTCAAGGGAAGACTATTAATAATAATAATTAAATCGTGTTTTTCTATGGACAATTTGAGTAAAAATTGTTACATACGTTTGCGTGTCATATGGTGGGTGTAATATTCAAGAATGGATGAATGAAAGTTAATAAAAGAAATATTACCTTCATTATTATATTATGTCCACCTCACGGTACGCAAGCGTATGTAACAACCTTACTTTATTTTTATAGAAAAATTTGATCTTAAGAAATAAATTTATTATTATTATTATTATTATTATTATTATTATTATTATTATTATTATTATTATTATTATTTATATAATTATGATTATGTATTATTATTATTAAAATATTCAGTCAAAAAAATAAAATAAAAATTTGATGTTTTTATTTTTATGAATTTATCATCAGGTCCATCCACGCTTCCTACTGACACTAAAGGATTCTGGTTTAAATTTTTCTAATTAATAATGAGTTTGTTTTTCCATATTCCAGGGCTGTGCTGCCGTACTTGAGGGCTTAAATTTATCTCCAAACCATGCTGTCGTGCTGGCAATTTGGCGTGCGTCTACTATGAACACAGGGGTAAGTGATATGATACGTTCATTTAATTATGCATGCCTAATAATAGTTGTTTTATTATCTAATTTTATATATATATTAACATATATATATATTTAGTATATATATATATTGATGTATGATATATATATATATATATTATATATTATATATATATATTATATTATATATATTATATATATATATAATATATATAGTATATATATATATATTATATATATATTTTAGCCTATTGATCTTGCTATTGATACCTAATCGAAGAGCAATTGAATTGCAGCCTATTTCCTGTGCGTATGTGCAATTGGCGAATGCTCTTAAGGAGAAAGGACAGGTAGCGATTTGTGTTATTAATATGATTATGCTTTACTTAGAGCAGCTGGTTCAAACTTTAATTTAATGTACCCCTTCCAGTTTTCTGCAATCACTAATCTCGTACCCTTGAATTTTTACTCATATTTTTTTGTTTATAATATATATAATATATATTATATATATTATATATATAATATATATATATAATATATATATATTATATAAGTTACTATATAATATATATCCTATTACCTGAGAACTGCAAATTCGTGAGAAGGGTGCTGCCTTGCACTATCTCCGTTGCTATTCCTTCAATTCTGGGTGCTTAGTTTTCGACAGTGGACAATCGTAAATACAGGCGTCTACAATAACTCAATTTGATCGAAGCTTGTTTTTTAATCAAGCACCAAAGAGGGAAATCCTTGCTTCACACAGAATATGTTGAAGGAAACGGTAAAAGTTTTGAGGTAATAACCATTTTTTGCAAGTTGAGGATAAAACTGGACTACTAGTGACCAGAATTTGATAAGAG
>JABUQX010049158.1:10000-30000 GCA_015478945.1 Trachelipus rathkii | reverse complement strand
ATCTCAACTAAGGATGTTTGAAACTCCCTCATAAGACAAGAAGGTAGACGTCATCAGGCTTCCGGTTGCATGCGGGCCGCGCCCGCAGGCGCGCTAAGCCAGTCGCCCTCCTGCCGTCGCCGGACCCCGACGCGTGCGCGCGCCCTGCAGGCGCGCCCGCCGACGCAGATCCGGCGCGTGTGCGCGCCCGCAGGCGCGCCCCGCCGGCCGCGAACCGACCGAGCGGAGGGGCGGCAGTGGCGCAACCCCTCGGGGAAATGCATGTTGGGTACCGGTACGAGAATGCAAACGTGTTACTAAATTTTTTTTTTTTTTTTTTTTTTAAGCTTTTCATGTTCATAACGTAAAAATTTACGTTTTTTACATACCCTAAATCAGTAAATCAGTAAATTCGTACCATCATCCAACCACCCTTTCTGTCCATAATATGATCTATTGACTATTGATCTATGAACTATTGATCTATTGATTAAGCTCAAATTTTATTAAAAATGCTATGTTTTACATACCTAAATCAGTAATCAGTAAATCAAGCCGCCCAACCTACCCTCCTGTCCAATCATGATATTGATCTGTTGATCCTATTGATCTTATCTATTGATTAAGGTCAAATTTTTTACTAAAATTGTAACTTTTTACATACCCTAATCAGTAAATCAGTAAATCAGCCCATCAACCAACCTCTATTGATCTATTATTGATCTATTGATCTATTGATCTATGAATCTACACTTCGATTATTGATCTATTGATCCTATTGGATTAAGGTAAATATTTTTACTAAATGCTATGTCTTTACCATACACTAAATCGCTAAACCTCAGTAAATCAAGCCATCCAACCTACCCTCTCTATCCAATCGCATGATCTATTGATCTATGATATCTATTGATTCTTGATCTATTGAATCTATTGATTCCTATTGTCTACTTCGAGTGCTATTGATTAAGGTCAAATTTTTTACGTAAAATTGTCCCATGTTTAATACCCTAAGTCAGTAATCAGCTAAATCAGAAGCCATTGCACTTACCCTCTCCTGACCAATCATGATCTATTGATCTATTGATTATTGATCTATTGATCTAGTTGACTATTGATCTATTGATCTTATTGATTAAGTCATATTTTTTATTAAAATTGTTATTTTTTACATATAAATAAGTTCTTTTGAAAAAAAGCGGGAAAAGAAAACAAGTTTTTATTTAAAGCCTTTATAACTATTGGGCAATAATATGCCGTTTAACATATAAATTTTTAAGCATCAAATGAATTTACAATTTTATTAAAATGAAACATTATTTAAAAAAACATATAATGAAATAAATACAGGTATACCACCACATACCATTAGACCTGATAGTCTGTATAGGAAACATAAGGTCTTAAACCAATTGAAATCAATTATCTATATTTTAAAAAATATACTTACATAATGATACTAAACATAAAATCTAAAATGCAGAGAGTCAAGGAAATAAAGAACATCTATTTAATATATATCTTATACACAGCTATCGGCAAGTCCATTGTTTGAACCCCGAAACATCCTGGGAAGTGTTGAGATAAGACCAGACGTCCGGTGTCCATTTCACAGAACAGAGTTCGTTACATGCAAATACGCCTAAAAATCTTCTTTCGTTTCCGAAGGCATTTAATATTTCTTCTTCATTCATCATTAATAATTCAAGATTATATTTCGTGCTCTATCAATCTCGATGATTTGAGGATGCTCCAGATACACCAGAACTGAGATTGAGGATGTCAAACTTTGTCCAAATTTAAGACTCAGTCCTAAAGTTCCTTTTCTTAGGATATTGAGATGATAAGCATTACAAGCTGAAAGATCAGCAGTGAGATCATATGCATATAAATTACTGTTTTCAGCATAATTCTTGAGATCAACACCCGTACCGTTATCGCTGCATGATACCGTATTGGCAAATAAGTCGTAAAAAGGCCGTGAGCATTGGGAATGTGAGTCTTCATATATCATCTCATAATCACGACCGTAAGGTTGACCATTCACATGTAAACTGACCCCTCTAAGTCCGAAATGGGTAAATTTAAAGGGGGACTTTCCATAGTTTCCAGAATATGCGTCGTGTTCTACAATTCCTATTATTACCTTCTGAGGTAAGCTCCCATTGACTATGTTAGGTATATTAATGCTCGATAACCCTTGGGTAAAGTTAAAAATTTTAGTCTCAATTCTCTTGATTGGATATTTCGCTGTATCGGTCAAAAGAGATTTCTCTATTTCCATATGTTTAAAGGGAGATAATTTCACTTTACGTACATAAAGATAAGCCATCCAGTAATTTAAAGATAGGTTTTGGAACCGGAGTTGTTGCTAAAAGAGCACTTTTAACATTAAGAGCAAATTCAGGTGTAGATCTAGTTAACCTGATACGTGTATCCACAGATGGTAGAATAAGTCTTTCCTGAGAGAATATATCACCATTTACACGCCCGTAATATTCATAGGTGTTATTTTTAGATTTACCAGCATGGGTCCTGTGGTTCTCTACATCTTTTAAATTGTAATATCCAGATGATTGTAGATGAGACTCTTTCGCATCTTGAGAATAATTTAATAAAGTTTCAATATAACTGCGATAAGGGTAACTTGCTGCTGATGCGCCTAGAGATGTTTCATTTAAAAATACCTCAAGTTGATTAAAACACGTATACAGGAAATTTGTTTCGGTGGATACTATGTGATCGGTTCCTGTGAGATCTGAACCATCTTCGTTTACTAACTTAGTCTTTAGATATAAAAACACACTCGAAGGGTCAAGATATTGATCAGAAGTGCCTGGAATATTGAAATCGAGAGGTACATCTGTATTTGTGATTGCATGAACGGGATTAATACTAATAAAGTTGGATTCACTCACACTAATCTGTGTAGGGTTCACAGAGAAGAGATCCAATTCGCTCTTACAACAGTCTGGGCTGGAGGGATGGAGGAAATGCATCTTGCTAGTACAATCACTGGACGTATAATGATGAGAGATCTGTTTAAACATTCCTTATATACAAAATAGTTACAGGTTGTCACTGTTTATGTGAAATAGTTCCCATTCAGCATCATTATTAAAGGGTAAACACATCAATACACTTTTTCTATTAGTGGACCTTTCTATTCCTCTTTATAGACTTTTTTCTACGATGACCATACCTACACTTGACCCTGTCATCTTACGTGCGTAATTTTTCGTTTAACATCATCTAACATTTCATCAGAAGCATCGGCTAGTCGTCGTTTTACAGCTGTTCGAGGATCGCCACCTCCCATGATATCTGGAAAGTAATCTATATCCGTCTAGCTGTTTTTTTAGGCAAAGAATATTTAATCCTGATTAAAACAAAGGGTAGCACGGTCTGAAACAAGAAGCAAAAACTCCCTAATACCATACGCCCTCTGCATTCTGATCCCTGAGACTCGTTCTATTTCCATTATTATTATTTAACGGGAGCTTCCTTTCTTATACATGTAACTTTACACATACTGCTGTTACCAGTCGTGAACTGGGGTATGGCTTACTTCTACATCTCTTATATAGATAACGAACTCGACCTCAGTTGGGTCTACTCAAGGTAGTAGTGAACTTAGGAAAACTTAATAACTCTTTACCTTTAGGAAAATGAACTACTCTTAACAAAGAGGCTTTAGTTCCCCACGTACTGGTGATCTATAATATCTGTATAAAACATAGGCCATACCAGGAATCTTGAAACATCATAAGAAGGTTGGTATGCATACAAAATGTATTGAACTCTCGGTGTCATTTTTTATGACATACTCTTCCATCGTTGGTATATAACGCATTAGATCCTTTAGAGTAGGTTTGATATTATTTCTCAATTTTTTGTTTACATACGAGTAATGACAATTACGAAACCAACCTGAAGGACTGATCATAAATAAACTCATATCGTTCAGGTTCACATGAGCTTGAGATTTTAAGGTGATTAACACGTTATCTTCGTTAGCGGCTTTATTAACAAGAAACACTAAATCATTACATAACTGACTTGCTTCAAATTGTTTGTTTAAGTCTATGAACACATCGGTAACCGATTTATAGAGACCGCGGTTTATATAATATCTTTCAAAGAAATATTCTTTCTTGCCTCGTTTGAGGACTGGCATATCAGCGTTAATTTTTAATACATTTTTAACATTATCAACATTTCTAAATATCGTAAAAGCCAAATATGATTCAGGCCTATTCTCTATATCGGCGTCGAGAATTATTTCACTTAATCCTGCTTCATACATTTCTCGATCAAAAGTTATAGGATTCAATAACTCTGTAGTATAGTCTGATATTTTATTTTCTGGATGTAGATCCATAGAAGCCGATGAGGGCAGCGTTAAATAGAATGATCTCACGTCTCCATGTTTCCCAACGTAAAACCTGATCAATGTTTCTTAATATCACTAGCATTTATATAACTGTTAAACTTTGCAGGGTATCCTACCCCATATTGACAATATACTGTCTACTTTTTACCTTTCATTTACGGAATCCTAAACTATTTTTTCTAGTTTTATAACTCATGAACTCTTAGGGTCAAATTGTATTTTCTGTATTTCTTGTTTATAGAAATCCTCCTTTTATTTTCTCTCCATCTAAATCGCGCTTAGATAAGTAATCCTATTTTTAAACATATTCTAGGGAATTCTCTGATAATACTCTTACTTTAAAAACTTCTCTCGACCATCCTGCTTCATACCCTTTTCTGTGAAATTTTCATCAGTCCTGGATACTCTCACATAGTCTCCTACTTTAATGCCTGTGTTATCTTTTATTTTTCCCTTTGGGTTGATAGGTACAAATGGTTTGGTCTTTACCATTTCTATAGGGGTATTCTTAAGTGTTCTATGATGAGACCGATTATAAGAATAAGCCAAGTCTTGCAGTATATCTATATATTTAAATGTATTCATCTTCGTGAAATATCTGTGCATTCTTTCTTTTATAGTTCTTTGTACTCTTTTCAACTATTGCGGCTTTATTAACTGAAAATGTGTTGTAATACCCTATATCATACTCAGTAACTATTTCTTGAAACTCCTTTACCTAAAAATTCTGTACCCTTATCTGTCCATATCATTTTGGGATATCTGTCATCATTTCTATAATTGCTCTGACTGCTGTAGCAATAGTCTTTGATTTTTAATCTTTTAAACCCTAACCATAAGTTCTGGATATATACATCTATCGCAAAAAAGAATTATCGTAGTCCCAATTGTAGATTTAATATTCATTATCATATGGTCAAATCTATTGCCATATGCTATCTAAATATAGGGCTATAGTTTTCCGTGTAGGAAATTTTTTTTCGGTATAGGTTTATGAAGGGTAAAAGCATCCTCACCTTCTAATATTTTTTCAATTCTTTTTTAACTAATTTGAGGAAACTTTGAAGCAAACCTTGAAAAACGTACGTAAACGCACGGGCGGTTTCACAGACATACAAACGTAAATATGTAGTATGTACTGCGTACTACATCCATAGATACACAAGACCTTAAACAAAAAAATTTTATTCATTTATCAGAAAGGGACATAAAAAAAAAATCAGATGCAAAAAAACAGGGATTTTCATTATTTTAATTAAAAATAATATTAACTATTTTAAATTACAAGTCTAAAAACATAGCAAGTGTATACAGAAAGATAACATAGAATATATATATACATAATTTTAAATTACAAATAATACAATCATATAAAAAAAAAATCATAATAAATAATCATGTGCTAATCCACTTTGATACTTTGTGTGGATTTTTTCTTATTCGACCCGTTCTTGAACGTAATGTGTTTCTACTTATCACCTTTAATCTATCCGATGCGAAAGAAGTACCAGCGGGACTTGCATCAGGTCTAGGTGTCAATGGAATATTATCCAGATCCGCTAATCTTTGTTTATTCAGGATTAAACTTCTTGGAAAATTAATAGTCTGAAGTTCTTGTTTGATCCTGTTCCAACCTGTCACAGGGACCTTCTTCCATTCACGGGAGAGATCAGATATCAAGTCAACAATATTCGAACCTGCTAGGACTTCTCCATCAATAATGATTTGACCGAGATCATTCCAAGTAATCTGATCTTTTAAAATATTATATAGAGCTATACCCGTTTTCTTACTCCTTACTGGTAAGCTTTCCTGGAGTATATGTCTAAAATTAGCTTCTCTTTTCACCATGGGTTTAGTATCTGTTGTTAGAGCTGCATCTTCCTTGGGTGATTTTAATAAAACTTTTAAATCAACTAATTTTTGTATAGCGTTTTGATATAGGATTCTTTTTTCATGAATGTTAACGTTGGAGTTTAATATTTGCTGCAGTTCCTTCTCATAATTATTTATCTGTTCAACTTGAGGATCATATAAACTCAAAGGCTGCTGTTGAATCAATGGGTGATAAGGATTATATCCGATCTGATGTTGATGAATGTCTGGTAGAGGTTGTTCGAACTGTTGTTGTTGTTGTTGTTGTTGTTGTTGTTGTTGTTGTTGTTGGGGTTGTTGTTGCTGATGTTGTTGTTGTTGTTGTTGTTGTTGCTGTTGTTGTTGCTTGGTTTGTTGCTGTGGTGTAGAGGTAAGGCTCGTGTGTTATATTTCTCAACATCTCGTAATCGTTTAGGGTAAAACCACTAACCTTCTTCATCTTGAGCAAAAAAAAAAAGAAAAAAAAAAAAAAACGAACAAAGCCACTTTACTTATCAAAGGGCTATAAGGAAAAAGAGTAAAGGCAGGGAACACACCACCGACCTTTCCTGTTATAGGCTTCTTTTATTTTAACGCCTTCTTTACGTTCGCCCGCAGATTTTTTAATGATGTTTCTATGACGACGTAGCTTTACCTTCTGAGGCTCTGTTTAAAGGAACATTTCCTTTTATAAGATTTAGGCATACTTCTGCTATATATTGTATAAATTTTTCATCTTCACAGATCAGTTTACGTTTTTCTGAAGGTTTCAGGGTTTTAAATTTTCTCATAAGAGGTAAATAATGTGCTACTAGAGTGCTCATTATTCAGGTATGTATACTGTCTCAATCTCGCTAGGTAAGATATTTGTACGCAGTAACACTCTATGCATGTTCTTAGGATGAAGCTCGCAGAGTAAATAACCATGAGGTATAGATGTAACTTCTTTATATACTTTTAAGAATTCTTTACGTTGAGTAGGGAACATCTGGGTAGCCACAACATTAACCTGACTCATTCCCTTCTTTGGCCGAACCAAGATTAAATACTGCTGTGTTTTAAAGACACATCCCTCATATACCTATTCTGGTGAAAGATATTCTGCGTTATAAAAAATACTGTGATGTTTAAATGATGCGAGTAAACTGTGAAAGTTTCTGCTATAGCCTCATTCAATTTATGCATCAAATCATCAAGGATTATAGTTTTATGTCCTGGTAAACATTGAAGAGCCTTTATATCATATAACCCTTCATGAAATTCGATTACATCTTTGTAATCTTTAAACTTTTCTTGGTAAACACTGTAACACCATATGATTTTAACAGGTTTTTGTTCGAAAATCTCGACCTCTTTTAAAATGTTTAATAACAGAAAGGTTTTTCCCACACCCAGTAGGACCAGACACAAGACAAGTAGCCGGAGCTCGGAACATAAATTTACCAACGTCCATTCTAGATAGACCCATGACCACTATTGAATAAGAAAAGGGCTGCACTTATGTTATAAAGGCTTTAAAAAAAAAAAAACTTGTTTTTCTTTTTCCCTGCTTTTTTTTCAAGAACTTATTTATCTAAAAAAATATGACTTGAAACAATAGATCATTCAGATCAATAGATCAACAGATCAACAGATGCAATAGATGCACAACTGGTGCAGGAAGGGAGGCTTGGGTGCTTGGATTTACTGATTTACTGATTTAGTGTATGTAAAACACATAACCAATTTTAATAAAATATGACCTTTGATCAAATACATCAATGATTAATAGCTAAAAGAATCAATAGATCAATAGATCAATAGATCATGATTTGGTCAGGAGGCGTAGGGTGGATGGTTTGATTTTACTGATTTACTGATTAGTGTATGTAAACCATAAACAATTTTAATAAAATTATGACCTTAAATTCAATAGATCAATAGATCAATAGATCATAGATCAATAGACAATAGATCATGATTGTCAGGAGGGTTAGGTTGGATGGCTTTGATTTACTGATTTACTGATTTAGAGGTATGTAAAACATGACAATTTTAAGTAAAAAATTTGGACCTAAATCAGCTAAATCAAACCACCATCCGGCCACCCTCCTGACCAGATGTGATCTATTGATCTATTTGATCTATTGATTCTAGTTGATCTACTGGATCTATTGATCTATTGATCTATTGATAAGGTCAAATTTTTTACTAAAATTGCTATGTTTTATATACCCAAAAAAAAAAAAAAAAAAAAAAAAAAAAAAAAAAAAAAAAATATTTAAAAAAAAAAAAAAAAAAAAAAAAAAAAAAAAAAAAAATAAACAAAAAAAAAAAAAAAAAAAAAAAAAAAAAAAAAAAAACTACAAATATTGATCTATTGATCTATTGATCTATTGATCTATTGATCTATTGATCTATTGATTAAGGTCAAATTTTTTACTAAAATTGTCATGTTTTACATACCTAAATAGTAAATCAGTAAATCAGCCATCCAACCTACCCCTCCGACCTAATCATGATCTTATTGACTATTGATCTAAATTGATCTATTGATCTATTGATCTATTGATTAAGGTCATATTTTTATTAAAATTGTTATGTTTTACATACACTAAATCAGTAAATCAGTAAATCAAGCCACCCAACCTACCCTCCTGACCAGTTGTGATCTATTGATCTGTTGATCTATTGATCTATTGATCTATTGATCTATTGATCTATTGATCTATTGATTAAGGTCATATTTTTATTAAATTGTTATGTTTTTACATACCCTAATCAGTAAATCAGTAAATCAAGCGCAAACCCAACCTCACCCTCCTGACAGTTGTGATCTAATTGATCCTGTTGATCTGTTGATCTATTGATCTAAGATCGTATTGTTTCAAGTCCATATTTTTCCTTAGATACAATAAGTCTTTTTGAAAAAAAGCGGAAAAGAAAACAAGTTTTTATTTTTAAAAGCCTTTATAACATAAGTTGTAAAAAGCCCCCCCCTTTTTTTTTTTTTTCCCCCCTTATGCAATAGTGTCGGGGGTCAATCTAGAATGGACGTTGGTAAATTTATGTTCCGCGCGCCTGCTACATGTCTTGTGTCTGGTCCTACTGGGTGTGGGAAAACCTTTCTGTTATTAAACATTTTAAAAGAGGTCGAGATTTTCGAACAACAACCTGTTAAAATCATATGGTGTTACAGTGTTTACCAAGAAAAGTTTAAAGATTACAAAGATGTAATCGAATTTCATGAAGGGTTATATGACATAAAAGCTCTTCAATGTTTACCAGGACATAAAATTATAATCCTTGATGATTTGATGCATAAATTGAATGAGGATATAGCAGAAACTTTCACAGTTTACTCTCATCATTTAAACATCACAGTATTTTTTATAACTCAGAATATCTTTCACCAGAATAAGTATATGAGGGATGTGTCTTTAAACACAGTATTTATCTTGTTCGGCCAAAGAAGGGATATGAGTCAGGTCAATGTTGTGGCTACCCAGATGTTCCCTACTCAACGTAAAGAGTTCCTAAAAGTATATAAAGAAGTTACATCTATACCTCATGGTTATTTACTCTGCGAGCTTCATCCTAAGAACATGCATAGAGTGTTACTGCGTACAAATATCTTACCTAGCGAGATTGAGACAGTATACATACCTGAATAATGAGCACTCTAGTAGCACATTATTTACCTCTTATGAGAAAATTTAAAACCCTGAAACCTTCAGAAAAACGTAAACTGATCTGTGAAGATGAAAAATTTATCCAGTGTATAGCAGAAGTATGCCTAAATCTTATAAAGGGAAATGTTCCTTTAAACAGACCTCAGAAGGTAAAGCTACGTCGTCATAGAAACATCATTAAAAAACTTGCGGGGAACGTAAGAAAGCTTAAAAATAAAAAGAAGCTATTACAGAAAGGTGGTGGTGTGTTCCTGCCTTTACTCTTTTCCGTTATAGCCCCTTTGATAAGTAAGTGGCTTGCTCAATGATGAAGAAGGTAGTGGTTTTACCCTACAACGATTACGAGATGTTGAATATAACACACGAGCCTACCTCTACACCAACAAGCAAACAACAGCAAACAACAACAGCATCAACAACAACAACAAACAACAACATACAACAACAACCCCCAACAACAACACAACACAACACAACAACACCAACAACAAGTTCGAAACACCTCCTACCAGACATTCACAAACATCAAATCGGATATAACCTTATCACCCATTGGATTCCAACAGCAGCCTTTTGAGTTTCATATGCATCGCTCAAGTTGAAGCAGATAATAATTATGAAAGGAAATGCAGCAATATTAACCTCCAATTAACATCATGAAAAGAATCCTATATCAAAACGCTATACAAAAATTAGTTGATTAAAAGTTTTATTAAAATCACCCAAGGAAGATGCAGCTCTAACAACAGATACTAAACCCATGGTGAAAAGAGAAGCTAATTTTAGACATATACTCCAGGAAAGCTTACCAGTAAGGAGTAAGAAAACGGGTATAGCTCTATATAATATTTTAAAAGATCAGATTACTTGGAATGATCTCGGTCAAATCATTATTGATGGAGAAGTCCTAGCTGGTTCGAATATTGTTGACTTGATATCTGATCTCTCCCGTGAATGGAAGAAGGTCCCTGTGACAGGTTGGAACAGGATCAAACAAGAACTTCAGACTATTAATTTTCCAAGAAGTTTAATCCTGAATAAACAAAGATTAGCGGATCTGGATAATATTCCATTGACACCTAGACCTGATGCAAGTCCCGCTGGTACTTCTTTCGCATCGGATAGATTAAAGGTGATAAGTAGAAACACATTACGTTCAAGAACGGGTCGAATAAGAAAAAATCCACACAAAGTATCAAAGTGGATTAGCACATGATTATTTATTATGATTTTTTTTTTTATATGATTGTATTATTTTTAATTTAATTATACATATAACCTATGTTATATATTTGTATACATTTGCTATGTTTTTAGACTTGTAATTTAAAATAGTTAATATTATTTTGTAATTAAAAAATAAAATACTTCATATATACATCTGATTTTTTTTTATGTCACCTTTCTGTATAAATGAATAAAATTTTTATTGTTAATGTCATTGTGAATCATGGAGGCTAAGGAAGCGGTCGATAAATATTACTTTGATGTGAAACAGCCATACAGTTACGGGGGTTTTTCAAGGTTTGCTTCAAAGTTTCCTCAAATTAGTAAAAAAGAATTGAAAAAAATATTTTAGAAGGTGAGATGCTTTTACCCTCATAAACCATCCGAAAAAAATTCCTACGGAAAACTATAGCCCTATATTTAGATAGCATATGGCAACTAGATTTGACCGATATGATAAAATATAAATCTTACAATGAGGGGTATCGATATATTCTTTTTGCGATAGATGTATATTCCAGATACTTATGGTTAAGGGTTTTAAAAGATAAAAAATCAAAGACTGTTGCTACAGCAGTCAGAGAAATTATAAATATGGATGACAGATATCCCAAAATGATATGGACAGATAAGGGTACAGAATTTTTAGGTAAAGAGTTTCAAGAATTAGTTACTGAGTATGACATAGGGTATTACAACACATTTTCAGTTAATAAAGCCGCAATAGTTGAAAGAGTACAAAGAACTATAAAAGAAAGGGTGGGTATCTAACTGGGTATGTATTTCACGAAGATGAATACATTTAAATATATAGATATACTACAGGACTTGGCTTACTCTTATAATCGGTCTCATCATAGAACACTTAAGAATACCCCTATAGAAATGGTAAAGACCAAACCATTTGTACCTATCAACCCAAAGGGAAAAATAAAAGATAACACAGGCATTAAAGTAGGAGACTATGTGAGAGTATCCAGGACTGATGAAAATTTCAGAAAAGGGTATGAAGCTGGATGGTCGAGAGAGGTTTTTAAAGTAGATACTATCAGAGAATTCCCTAGAGACATGTTAAAATTATACTATCTAGAGGATTTAGATGGAGAAAAAATAAAAGGAGGATTCTATAAACAAGAAATACAGAAAATACAATTTGACCCTAAGAGTCATGAGTATAAAATAGAAAAAATAGTAGGATCTAAAGGGAAAGGTAAAAATAGACAGTATCTTGTCAAATGGGTAGGATACCCTGCAAAGTTTAACAGTTATATAAATGCTAGTGATATTAAGAAACATTGATCAGTTTACGTTGGGAACACTGAGGAGTGAAGATCATTTCTATTACGCTGCCCTCATCGGCTTCTATGGATCTAACATACCGAAAATTAAACCATATCAGACTATACTACAGAGTTATTGAATCCTATAACTTTTGATCGAGAAATGTATGAAGCAGGATTAAGTGAAATAATTCTCGACGCCGATATAGAGAATAGGCCTGAATCATATTTGGCTTTTACGATATTTAGAAATGTTGATAATGTTAAAAATGTATTAAAAATTAACGCTGATATGCCAGTCCTCAAACGAGGCAAGAAAGAATATTTCTTTGAAAGATATTATATAAACCGCGGTCTCTATAAATCGGTTACCGATGTGTTCATAGACTTAAACAAACAATTTGAAGCAAGTCAGTTATGTAATGATTTAGTGTTTCTTGTTAATAAAGCCGCTAACGAAGATAACGTGTTAATCACATTAAAATCTCAAGCTCATGTGAATTTGAACGATCTAGGTTTATTTATGATCAGTCCTTCAGGTTGGTTTCGTAATTGTCATTACTCGTATGTAAACAAAAAATTGAGAAATAATATCAAACCTACTCTAAAGGATCTAACGCGTTATATACCAACGATGGAAGAGTATGTCATAAAAAATGACGTCGAGAGTTCATTACATTTTGTATGCAGGCCTTCTAAGATGTTTCAAGATCCTGGTATGGCCTATGTTTATACAGATATTATAGATCACCAGTACGTGGGGAATACTAAAGCCTCTTTGTTAAGAGTAGTTCATTTTCCTAAAGGTAAAAGAGTTATAAGTTTTCCTAATGTTCACTACTTACCCTTGAGTAAGACCCAACTGAGTTCGATTCGTATTTATATAAGAGATGTAGAAGGTAAGCCATACCCATTCACGACTGGAACAGCAGTGTGTAAAGTACATATAAGAAGGAAGCTCCGTTAAATAATAATAATAATAAAGAGAACGAGTCTTCAGGGGATCAAGAATGCAGAGGGGGTATGGTTTAGGTGGATTTTTTGCTTCGTTGTTCAGACGTGGCCTATGCCCTTTGTTTAAATCAGGTGAGGTAAAATATACTTGCTAAAAGCAGTAGCAACGGGTAATAGATATTCCAAGGATATATGGGGGTGTCGATTCCTCGAACCAGTCTGTAAAACGACGACTAGCCAATGCTTCTGATGAAATGTTAGATATAGTTAACGAAATAACGACGTAAGATGACAGGTCAAGGTGTAGGTCATCGTAAAAAACTATAAAGACGGAATAGAAAGGTCCATAAAGAAAAACGTGTATTGATGTGTTTTTACCCTTTAATAATCGAATGCTGATGGGAACTATTATCACATAAACATGTGGACAACCCTGTCAACTATTTGTATAATAAGAAATGTTTAAACAGATCTCTCATCATTATACGTCCAGTGATTGTACTAGCAAGATGCCGTTTACTCCATCCCTCCAGCCAGACTGTATGGTAAGAGCGAATTGATCTCTTCTTTGTGAACCACTACCAGATTAGCTGTGAGTGACTCCAACCTTATTAGTATTAATGCCCGTTCATGCAACACCACAACAATACAGATGTACCTCTCGATTTCAATATTCCAGGCACTTCTGATCAATATCTTGACCCTTCGAGTGTGTTTTTATATCTAAAGACTAAGTTAGTAAACGAAGATGGTTCAGATCTCACAGGAACCGATCACATAGTATCCACCGAAACAAATTTCCTGTATACGTGTTTTAATCAACTTGAGGTATTTTTAAATGAAACATCTCTAGGCGCATCAGCAGCAAGTTACCCTTATCGCAGTTATATTGAAACTTTATTAAATTATTCTCAAGATGCGAAAGAGTCTCATCTACAATCATCTGGATATTACAATTTAAAAGATGTAGAGAACCACAGGACCCATGCTGG
Organism: Trachelipus rathkii; assembly: GCA_015478945.1. NCBI lineage: Eukaryota > Metazoa > Arthropoda > Malacostraca > Isopoda > Trachelipodidae > Trachelipus > Trachelipus rathkii. The sequence goes on along the minus strand of JABUQX010049158.1, from coordinate 15,650 downwards.
TAAATCTAAAAATAACACCTATGAATATTACGGTCGTGTAAATGGTGATATATTCTCTCAGGAAAGACTTATTCTACCATCTGTGGATACGCGTATCAGGTTAACTAGATCTACACCTGAATTTGCTCTTAATGTTAAAAGTGCTCTTTTAGCAACAACTCCGGTTCCAAAGCCTATCTTTAAATTACTGGACGCCTATCTTTATGTACGTAAAGTGAAATTATCTCCCTTTAAACATATGGAAATAGAGAAATCTCTTTTGACCGATACAGCGAAATATCCAATCAAGAGAATTGAGACTAAAATTTTTAACTTTACCCAAGGGTTATCGAGCATTAATATACCTAACATAGTCAATGGGAGCTTACCTCAGAAGGTAATAATAGGAATTGTAGAACACGACGCCTATTCTGGAAACTATGGAAAGTCCCCCTTTAAATTTACCCATTTCGGACTTAGAGGGGTCAGTTTACATGTGAATGGTCAACCTTACGGTCGTGATTATGAGATGATATATGAAGACTCACATTCCCAATGCTCACGGCCTTTTTACGACTTATTTGCCAATACGGTATCATGCAGCGATAACGGTACGGGTGTTGATCTCAAGAATTATGCTGAAAACAGTAATTTATATGCATATGATCTCACTGCTGATCTTTCAGCTTGTAATGCTTATCATCTCAATATCCTAAGAAAAGGAACTTTAGGGTTAAGTCTCAAATTTGGACAAAGTTTGACATCCTCAATCTCAGTTCTGGTGTATTTGGAACATCCTCAAATCATCGAGATTGATAGAGCACGAAATATAATCTTGAATTATTAATGATGAATGAAGAAGAAATATTAAATGCCTTCGGAAACGAAAGAAGATTTTTAGGCGTATTTGCATGTAACGAACTCTGTTCTGTGAAATTGGACACCGACTCTGGTCTTATCATTCAACACTTCTCTCCAGGGATGTTTCAACAATGGATCATTTGGATGTGTGTATACAGAAATAAAAATAATGTTGTTGTTTATTTCCTTGACTCTCTGCATTTAGATTTTATGTTTAGTAATCATTATGTAGTATCTTTTTTAAAATATAATAATGTTCAATATGTTAAGACCTTATGTTTTCCTATACAACCTATCAGGTCTAATTTATGTGGTGTATACTGTATTTATTTCATTATATGTTTTTTTGAAATAATGTTTCTTTTAATAAAATTGTAAATATATTTGATGCTAAAAATTTATATGTTAACGATTATGTAGTTTGCAATTATGTTATAAAGGCTTTAAAATAAAAAAACTTGTTTTCTTTTCCCGCTTTTTTTCAAAGAACTTATTTATACCAAAGAAAAATAACAATTTTAATAAAAATATGACCTTAATCAATAGATCAATAGATCAATAGATCAATAGATCAATAGAATCAATAGATTCAAGTACGATCAACTAGATCATCGATTGGTCAGGAAGGGTAAGCTTGGATGGCTTGATTTTACTGATTTACCTGATTTAGGGTATGTAAACATGACAATTTTAAGTAAAAAAATTTGATATAAAGCAATAATCAATAGATCAATAGATCCATAGATGAATCAATAGATCAATAGATCAATAGATCAATAGATCAATAGATCATGATTGGATAGAGGGGTTGATGGCTTGATTTACTGATTCTGATTTAGGGTATGTAAAAACATAGGCAATTTTAGTAAAAAATTTGACCTAATCAATAGATCAATAGATCAATAGATCAGTAGATCATAGGATGGTGGGAGGAGGGGCTGATCAAACATCTGGTCAGGGGGTGGTTTGGATGGCTTGATTTACTGATTTACTGATTTTAGGGTATGTAAACAAGTTACAATTTCTAGTAAAAAATTTGACGCTTAATCATATAGATCAAAAGATCATAGATAACAGATCTAATAGATCATGATAGGACAGGAGGGTAGGTTGGTGGTTTGATTTACTGATTACTGATTTAGGGTATGTAAAAACATAACAATTTTAATAAAATATGAAACCTAATCAATTCGATCAATAGATCAAATAGATCAATAGATTCATAGATCAATATGGACAGAGGGTGGTTGGATGATGGTACGATTTACGATTTACTGATTTAGGGTATGTAAAAACGTAAATTTTTACGTTATGAACATGAAAAGCTTAAAAAAAAAAAAAAAAAAATTAGTACACGTTTGCATTCTCGTACCGGATCGTACATGCGTTACGCGAGAGGGTGTGCGCACGCGCCCCTCCCTCGTCGGTTCGCGCCGGCGGGCGCGCCTGCGGGCGCGCACACGCGTCGGATCGCGCCGGCGGGCGCGCCTGCGGGCGCGGCGCACGCGTCGGATGCGCCGGCGGATTGCACTGGCTGGCGCGCCTGCGGGCGCGCCCCCGCATCAACCAGGAGCCTGTGACTCTAACCTTCTTGCTTATGAAGGGAGTTTCAAAAGCATCTTAGTTGAGATGCTACATCCTTATACAATATAAGACATCAATATTGTATCATTACATAAATATTTATTAACTAAGCATCGCACAGGAGCCAGCACCGGAGCATCTGTCAACACCTACTCCTCCTCCTTCTTCATTCTTCCTTCCTCCTTTCCTCCTTTCCTCATTCTTCCTTTCTTCTTCTTCCTTTCTTCTTCTTCTTCTTCTTCGACCTCTGTTTTGCTTCTGTCGCATTTCTTCTTTCTTTTTTTCAAAGGGGGACCTGCCTCCGGCCAGGGTCCTGGACCTCCGAAACCGAATCACACTCCGACTCGTCTCCGTAACGACTCCAACTCCGTCTCCGACTCCGAATCCTGCCAGCCTATTCTCGCAAGATTTCAAAGCTTGCTGACGAATCAATTTGTCATTTTATTATTTTTTTTTTTTTTATTTATTTTTGATGATGGGCGAGATCCCTCCTCACATTCACAGTAGGGAGGAGGGACGCAGAGAAACGTAATCTCATCTCCGTCGAGATTGCGTCATCATATAGCTCAACATCACAATTTCATTCAATCGTTAAGCCTAACATGGTTTTCAGGACGAATTTGACCTTGGTGCTAGGGGGCAACAACCCCGTTAGGGTGACACTACGGTCACCAAAACACTCACCCAAGGGATCAGTTTCATCACCTAATATAGAACATATAACCAAGGTTTTGAAACGAAACGTTAACGTCTAACCCATGGTAGATATATATTGGACTCAGAACCGGATGCGAAGAAGAAACCTCGGCGGAATCCGAAGTAAGAGGGCGTAAAAAAACGATCCCTTACAGGGATCGTTTTTTCGACCTCAGATTCGATTTCCTTCGGAAAATCGAATCTTCGATGTAATAATAATAATAATGAATGGTATCTGTATGCGCAACGGCGCGCTCGAGTCCTGTGTCTGTCGGTCAAACAGACCTTCGGTCTGTTTGACCTCCAAATGGTCGGTCGCCCAAACGCTCGATTAGGCCTAAACCTACCCACAGCAGATAAGCAACAAGGGCGTAAGGCAATATCGGCGTTCCACCCCGGGGGTGACCACCCTCTATTACATCTACGACTTGAAATTACACGGAATCGAGCTTATCCCCTATATAGATTATATTCCAAGTTTCAGACCTATATCTCTTATACTTTTTGAGAAAAAGCTGTAGGCGGTCAAACCGGAGCAATACTACTATATATAAATATATATATATATATATATTATATATATATATATTATATATATATATATATAGTATATATATATAGATATATATATAGTATATATATATAATAATACTATAATATAATAATATAAATATATATATATATATATATAAATATATATATATATTATGTATATATATATATATACTATATAGGTAAGTATAATTATATATATAATATAGTATATATATATATATATATTATTATTATATATATATTATATATACTATATATATATATATACTATATATATATATTACTACTATATAGTATATTATATATATATATAACTATAATATAATTTATATATATATTATAATACATATATATATATATATAAATATATATATATATAATATAATATATATATATATATATATATATATATATATATTATATATATATATATATAATATTATAATATAAATAAATATATATATATATAATATATATACTAGATAAATATATTATATATATATATAATATAATAAATAAAAAATATATATATATATATAATCTTATATATATATTATCTATATATATATATATATATATATTATATATTATATATTATAATATATAATATAATATATATATAATATATATATATAATAATATTATAATATATAATATATATATATATATATATATATATATATATATTATATATATATATATAATATATACTATATATATATATATGATATATTATATATATATAATATATACTATATATATATATATTATATTATAATATATATATATATATAATATTATATATATATATATATATTACTATATATATATATATTATATTATATGTATCCTATATATATATAATATATATATATATATCTAGATTTACAATATAGTACATAATATATATATATAATATATATATACTATATATAGTATATATATATTATATTATTATATATATATATATATATATATATTATATATAATAATTTATATATATAGTATATATATTATATATATATATATATATATATATTATATATATATATATTATTATATTATATATATATATGTATATATATACTATATATATATAATATTATATATATATATATATAGAATAGTATATATATATATATACTATATAGAGTATATATATATAATATATATATAATATTATATATATTATATATGATATATATATATTATATTATATATATATTTATATATATATATATATAATAATATATATAGATATAATATATAATATATATATATCATATAATTATATATTATATATATTTATATTATATATATAGTTAATATATATATATATATATTTATATATCTATATATTATATAAATATATATATAGATAAAATATATATATATAATATATTATATATAATATATATATATATATATATATTATATATATATATATAATATTATATATATATTATACATATATTATATAGTATGTATAGTATATATATTATATATTATAATATATATATATATAATATATTATATATATATATATATATATATATAATATGTATATATATATATATATATATATATATTATATTATATATATATAATATATATATACGATATATATATTATATAATATTATATATATAATAATATACTATATATAATATATATAACGTTATATATATATATATATTTACATATATATATATAATATATATATACCTATATATATATAAATATATATATATATATATAATATAATATATATATATATATTATATATTTATCATATAATATATACCTATATTATATATATATATATATATAATAATTATATATTATATATATATAATATAATATAAATATAAAATATATATATATATTAATATATATATATTACTATATATATATATATAATTATATATATATATTATATATTATATGCTTATTATAATATCCTATTAACTGCATT
>JABUQX010049158.1:0-2500 GCA_015478945.1 Trachelipus rathkii | reverse complement strand
GGCCACAACCATACCCCCTCACAAAAACCCGCCATTCACTCCTATTAATTATGCACCTTTCTTCTCGCTTCTGACAAACTCACATTCCTCTCCTCCAGGCATTCCTTTACTGACTCAATCTACTTTTTCGATTTCCAGCCGGTAATTCTCACCACCACCACTATACATCCGCTTAACCAACCGACTATCATCTATCCTTTCCACATGACCAAACCATCTCAATGTACTTTCATTTATTCTCTCATTTACTCCTTTCTTCACACCACACAACTCCCTAATGCGTTCATTCCTCATTTTATCAATTCTTCTCACACCTAACACGTTCCTAAGATGTTCATCTGAACACATTGTACTTTAGATCTATACCTCTTATTCCAGACCATAGTTTCACTACTATACATTTAAACACAGGTAACAACATACCCTCATGGTAAAGAAACCTATGCACTCAAGACTTGCAGTCCCTTACATTCACCAACGAACTTTAATTGCACCAGCAACCTTCCTGCCATTCACAACTTTCCTACTACACTCTGCATCATCCGTTCCCTTCTCATCCAACACATACCCTAAATATTTAAACTCAGACACTTGTTCCAGTTGCTCACCATTCATCCAAATTACCCTTATCTGTTTCCTTTCAACATCCTCCTTTTACGCACTCTGCCAAATCCCTCTACCAATCCTCTCAAACTCCTCTTCAGATTCTCCACACAAAACCAAATCATCCGCATATAAAAGGTAAGGCACCCTCTACTCTCTCTTCCATTCTCTATCATTCTAACACCTTCCCCTGCCACCCCACCTCTAATTCTTTCATAACCTCATCCATACCCAAATTGTATAACCCAGAAGACATAACACATTTCTGCCTCACTCCGCTATTAATATTTAAATTACTCCAATTTCAACTCCATTATTCTTCCACACGCTTCACTATCGTCATACATACTTTTGATTCCACTCAGAAGCCTACCACCAACACCATATATCACTAACACCTTGCATGGAGCTTCACTATTAACCATCATACACCCTAAATACAATTTATTCTTCAACTCTCACATTTTCTCAATCATTTGTTTCAATGTAAAGATTTGATCCACACATTCTAAGAATCATAACGGAGAAATTAAATAACTCAGTTAAGTATATAATATAATTTTTTTTTAGATCATAAAATAGCTTATAAATTTGTCTTAACAAATTTAATATCTGAAATCCAATTCCTGTCTGTGAAACATTTTCTTATATTATATATATATAATCTTTCAATAAATATTTCAATTCAATCGTGCATAATCGCCTGTCTGTTGAGAAAAAGTACTTTCACTCTCATACATATATAACATATATATATATATACTATATCAATAATAATATATATATGATAAACATATATAGTTATAAATAGGTATATATACATATATATATATATATATATATATATATATATATATATTATATATATATAATATATATATATATATATATATATATAAAGTGGAAGGACCAATATTAAATTTCTATGAAAAAATGGGAGTAATTTATATAAAATTACTTAAAATCATCCTACCTAAATTGTTAACTTTAATCACCGGGCATGAGAGTGAGCAAAAATCCGAGATAACATTCTTCCAGTGTTATGTCAATATTTCGATGTATGTAGAGGAGGGCAAGTCCAGTAAGTCTTTCATCTAAAATAGTATTTCTCAAGTAGCTTTTCAGAAGTCTTAATGTTGAAAAGCTTCTTTCTACTGAAACATTAGACACGGGTAAAATTGCCAGTATTTGCAACAAGATGTTAATATTTGGAAATTGTGACTCGAACAAGAAACTATTCTGCCTATGCTGAATTTTGGACAGATCTGTGTGTGATGCCATATTCAGACTTCCATAAATTCCCATTCATGCTTTTACTAAATCTTCCTATTAGGCTTTCGAAAATCTTCCGTGTAAAATGTTTCACGATCCTTTATGTTCTCATATGTAAACCACATCTACTTTGCACCACAAATTAAACAAGAAATAATTTCTTATGATTTAAAACCTCTCTTCTAATGCCTGATATTAAATCATCCAAAAAAGGTATAAAAATGGATGTACAAATAATAAGTTTGTGGTCGGAAGTAGAAGTTGGGGTCTGTATTTTTTTGGAACTTGTTAATTCTTGTACAGCAATTTCAATACCCAGCTCGTATACGCTTACACATTCTTCAAAAATCTGCTGAAATTCAAATGTTGCATTTTCTCTGATAGCTTCAAGTTGTATTATTACACTAAAGGACTTATGAGATTTGTTCCTGACAGCGACGAATTATATAAAATTAAATTAACCTCTGCACTTTATATTATTAACAGATATGATACTTAAAATTTTTTAGTGTCTAAAAATTTCGGGGGGGCCATGGCCCCCCCCCCCCCCCGGGCCCCCCCCCCCCCCGGCCCCCCCCCCTGGATACGCCACTGCATATATATTTCCTTACAACACCATCCTCTT
>JABUQX010049157.1:0-23940 GCA_015478945.1 Trachelipus rathkii | reverse complement strand
TATTACCCTTGCTTCTTCCTCCCTTGACCTGTTTTTTTTTCCTGGGCGGGGGCTTTACCTTTTTGGGCCTTGAACTTTTTTGACCTTTACCTTTTTTAGGCCTTTACCTTTTTGGGACTACCTTTTTTTTTTCACCACCTTCCACCGTCTTCCATGGTCGTTCAATCTTTGCCCACGGTATTTTTCGCAACCCTAATTCCTAATTTTTTGAGAAACCCTAATTTTTTGAAAACCCTAATTTTTTTGCAACCCTATATTATTATATATTTTTTGAGAACCCTTAATTTTTTTAAGAACCCTAATTTTTGGGCAACCTAAAAATTTTATTTGGCAACTTCCTATTTTTTTATTTTTTTTTTTGGCAACCCTAAATTTTTTCGGCAAACCCTAATTTTGCAACCCTTCAAGAAGGTTCCTTGTCATAAAATCTGAAATTTTGGAGAATGGTAGAGAGGAGGTTGCCCTTCTTATTTTACGCCCCCCTAATTTTTTCTAACCATGGGTCAATTTTTGGCCCACCCTAATTTTTGACCACCCTTTAGGGGCTTAGCCCTATTTTTTTGATTTATCAATGCGGTCACACACACACCACACAACACACACACACACACACACACACACACACACACACAACACACCTAGCCAGTACACCTAGCCTACAACCCAGAGCCTCCATTATAGCCTTTCGAAGAGAAGGGTTGCGCCAAACGGTTGCGTAAGGCAACCGTTTGGCGCAACCCCCCCCTATATTACGCCCCCCTAATTTTTTTCGACCTGGGTCAATTTTGGCGGCACCACCCCACCCTACATTTTTTGCACCACCCTTTAGGGCTTAGCCCTAATTTTTTAAATTATTATTTCAAACAACACACCACACAACACACACACACAAACACACACCTAAGCCATACCACCTACCCTACACCCAGCCTCCATATTGCCTACACACCCAGCATCCACATAGCCTACACCCAAGCCTCACCTAGCCTTCACCCTAGGGCCTACACCCGCACCTAGGAGCCTACCAAGGCCCATCCTTTCACCTAGCCTACACCTACACCATAGAATTACCACTCAGCCTATCCACCTAAGCCTACACCATACACCTAGCCTCCACCCAGCCTCACCTAGGCCTACACACACACCTAGCCTCCCCCAGCCTTCACAGAAGCCTAACACCTACCACCTACACCTAGACCTCCACTCTACTGCGTGTCAACCATAGCGTACACCTATTAGCCTACACATGTCTCCTAACAAACTTTTGATGGCTCAATTTTTAGACCCGGCATTCCATTAATGACTCCACTATTGATACGTCAATCTTATTAGCACGTTTAATCATTTTATTGTACCAATATCATATAGATGGAATACAGCATATTGGATTGGTCTCCAACCCATCACCTAAGGAGGATCTAGATGATTGTTCTATCTAGTCATGTATCTAATGAGTATTCATATGAGTGCCTGGTGAAGTGCCAGAGAAGAAAGGCCAGAGTGAGTGCCAATTGTAGTTCCAATGAGTGAAGCCAAGTGAGTGCCAAAATGAGTGCCAAGTGAAGCCAGTAGTTGCCACATAGTGCCAAGTGAATGCCACATAGCCAACTGAGTAGTGCCACTTTTTTCAAGCCTTTTCTAGCCTCCCCTGACCCCGAAATAGGCCTAATGAATGGTGTCGTACCCCAAACTATGATATAAGTATGAGGAATCGCAATCGTGTATATTACAATCTGCTAGGAATGCTTCCTACTATGAGTTAGTATTTTTCTAACAACTTATAGCATGGCCAGAATATATATCAGAAGAGCTACACATCTTGGAGACAGTGACCGCAACGTTTCAGAGGCCGCGTGCCGCAGGTCCAGCCCCTCCGCGAAACCGGCGGCGGCCCGTGCGCCCGCAGGCGCAATTATTTCCGCGTAACCGCCGCCGGGTGCGCGCCCTCTGGCGCCCGATCCCCGCCTACCCGCCGCCGCGTGCGGCCGCAGACGCAATATTCATCGCCTCGCGATCATAGTTGTGATAATCAATGTAAACTATTCAAAGAATTTCTTTTCAAATTATACTATGAGTAGGATTACAATAAAAATTATTACATATCAATCAAGAGATTATTTTATGTAAAGAAAGAAAAGGTGAAAAAATGAATAAACGTATAACAAATAACCTTAAAAGCAGTAAATCAGATAATATCAAATAGAGGGTGAGTTTATTCCTACTAGAACACCTAGGGCGAAGTAAGTTGTAGTATGCTTTGTTTACGTGCTTTACTGCTGAGATATTAACTCTCTCATTTACTGTGAGCGATTTAGACTCTCTGCTTTACTGCTTTAACTCTCTGCTTACTGCTTTAACTCATGCTGTTATACTGCTTTAACTCATATACATACATACCTTAAAGCAGTAGTAAAATCAGAAAATCAATAGATGTGTTACCTAACACCTAGGAGATTAATATGCGTTTTAACTCAGATGTTTTACTGCTTTACTGCTTTGAACTTTCTGCTTTTACTGCGTTAATTAACTTTATCTGACGGTTAACATGTTTTATTAACTCCATTATAATTTGATTACATTATGTTGTCATTTTATAAATGTTATTTATTTATTATATTCTATTTTATTTTATATTTTATAATCGATACTTTTTATTTTTAATAATGTGATGAATCTGAATACGCGAGCAGCGTATTCTGTTATGTATAAAACATATAATTAATTTAATAAAATTTTAAGCGAAGAATTTATTAAAACCTTTTTATATGTACGAGTTTTAAGGGAAGTAAAAATGAAATTTTTCATGTAAGAGCAATTTATTTTTAGATATTCGATGAAAATTAATGGAATTAAATGCGCACGTGTTATCATATTGAATGATTACAAGTTTATTAAAAATGTAACATTATTTAAAATAAACAGATAGTTAAAATGAAGAAAAATAAATAATGACAATTAGACGTCACATATAAAAGTGCGAATATAAGGGGAATTTGTAACAGGACGTAAGACGATAGTTTAATTGTACACAGCGTAAAGATACATTATGTATATTTAAAAAATAAGGGGATAAAACTGTAATTAGTATTAATAGAAATTATAATAATTAAAAGAATCAATTATGTGAGCAGTATCGTTTTTTGCTCTATAAACGGAAAATTCAATGTCCTTTGAAGAGTGACGTTGGCAGGGCGAATAGTATTGAATAGAAGAAAATAAGAAAAAGAGAAAGAAAAATTCCAAAACAGAAGACCGACTTGAAAATCGATTTTTCCTCTCCCCCCCAAAAAAACCTTTGATTTTGATTGTGAAACTCCAAGGGGAAAGGGGGAAGTGTTTTATTAATTATTTTTCGTTGTAATAGCGAAAAAGTGCAGCCATTCGAGAGGTTCATTTTAACACCAATTTTATTTCCTCTTCATTCATCTTTTAATAATTCAAAAGTACGTTGTGAAACTTTACTAACGGTCAATTTCAATGTAGTTGAGGATGGCTCAAAGTTAATAGATCACTACAAGTGATAGGAGTGATATGTAGTACTCGATCCAAAAGAGAGAAACTTAGTCCAGTAAGGGTGCCCGATTTCTCAAAATGTATTAAATGTTATAAGGGACTAGGATATTACAAGCTGATAAAGTTAGGATGGACGTGCTAGGTAGTAATTGATTCATGTATAGCACGAGCATCCCATTATTAAAGTACTAGCGTTTGCAGTCTTTTGCGTATTCTGTCAGTATGATTTAAACCGTTGATACTTCCGGCCTATATATGTAACAACTCTAAACTCCACCATAGTCACAGAATAATATGAAGCTATTAATGGAGTCGTGAAAAGGTTGGCAGCCCGCTCGCACCACCGAGATACAAAGGATAGAAAAAGAGTCTTCCTTGCGAATAGGCCCTACCTAACCAGATTCGTTCTATAAAAATCCAGCGTCGCCATTGAGGGGCGAGTCCAAGAATCACATCTCAAACTGGGGATTACACTCTTAATTAGCGCTGGTGAAGGTGTATAATTTTGGATATTTAGTTCCAAATAAGTTAAAAATTGCCCAAAAGAGTGAATCTTATGATACCTCTCCACAAGGAAATAGCTTGCATTGTTCCCAATTCCTCCATAATTATATCATCTTCCTCTGAATCTATATTAAAAATAATTTACAGTAAATGTTTTACAAAATATAGCCCGGGTAATATCTCAAGTCAGAAGAAGTATAAATCAGACAAATGTTAAGGACACCTGAAGATTACCGATATACCCAAATCCTTGAGTGAAATTAAAATAGATATTCTTGGCTTAGTTCAACCTCCTTATGGTAAAATAGCAGTTTTACGGCAAAACCACTTTGTGAAAACAACCTTGCTGCAACATTTTTAATCTTAATAGCATACCACTGGTTGCTGTAGTATTCCAAACAAATGCCGTACCACTTGTTCAAGGCTATTACCACGTAATGACAGCTTGTCTGGTCCGTATATTATCTTCACTTCTTTCTGACTATAGAATACCACGTCCGCTCCTGTCCAACAGTGTCTTCCACACACCGAGGGCGATTTTGACTGACCATACCGCGGGAAGTGTGAAGCTTAGTACAATGCTTACTTTTCATTTTATTGTGAAGAGCAAAATTAAGGATTGAAATTTTAAATGTAAATGATTCTAGTATCTAAAGATGGTAGAATGAGTCTTTCTGATGAGAGAAGATATCGCCGAATATTAAATTCGACCGTAATAAAAATTCATAAGTAGAGTTATTTTTATGACATGAATTAGCTGCTTTATAATAAGATCTATATTGTGCAGCTTCAATCTTTGAAGCATATAAAATCCAACATTGATTAAGTGAATGAGGACTGTTTAGCATCAGTTAATGACTGAATAATTTAACAAATGTTTCTCTGCTTTGTTAGCTTCTATAAGGATAATTAACCGCTGAATGCCATCCTTATGAATAAAGTTTTACCAGTTAAGAATTAGAGACTTCCAGATCCGGGTGAAGAACAATTGTGTATTAAATTACAAGGAAATATTGATTCTGTATAATGTTACTAGAATATATGGTCATCACCACGTAGCGAAGTAATCTATGTACCATACAGGTTTTAGTACAATTTCGTTTGATTACATATGAAAGAACACAAATAATTATGAGAGTCCGTGCTCCGTAAGGAACCAACCGCCCAGGGGTTTTACGATTGATCAAGAACAATAACACCCTGACCTGGGTGTACGACATGTAAGCTTATCCTCCCCAACCCCAATAATTGATTCAAGTCCACCCGGGAACTCTTAGAGAGTAAAACATTCCCCTGTACGCAAACCAAAGCCTGGAGGTAATTGAATGCAGAGGGTCCTTCAACGCCACCTGGACAAAAATGTACCCAAAGTTAGGACCTCTACGCTATATCGCTATAATCTGTATATGTAGGTCTCGTGCAGTTCAGCTTTAGAGATAAGAGAGGCCCAATATTGACGGATATCTCAAGCTTATGTTAACTAGCTACAACAACCACCCAATAGAGAAACCATAAGAAGGATGAGAAAAATGCCTGGAATCCGCTGTTTAATCGTGCGAGCTCATAAACATTCCGCGTATGAGCGGCTGAATCTACTAGAATAGCATGTTGCTTGCAATATTAGCGATCAACAGTGCTGATACAATCTACATCATACAGCACATCGTAATATATAAACTTCCATCAGTTCCATAACATAGTTCATAGCAGAAATTACACTACATACTCCTTTTTACATATTCAGACCTTTTAACCCCGAGCATTGATGTTCCTCTTTGTCTTTAACCTGTACAAGTTACTCATAATCTTCATTATTCACGCTACTGACCATATTGAACAGAAGTAGTCCTGACATTTTACGTCTAATTTTACGCTTAACATCCAGAATCCAATTATTATACACTCATCTTAAACATCGGCTATACGTCTTTTTAATGTACTTAAAAGTACGTGTAGACTTATTTAGCATTTAAGACTCGTGAAAGTTTCTTCCATTGTTTTAAGCAAACCATCCTTCTATGAAGTTTTAATATCACATTATATTTAAATAACTACATAAATTTAAATAACTGGTTAAATAACTACTTATGCTAATCTTTCTCAACCTTTTATGCAATGACAAATCCAGTTGACATATGGTTTAAGTTTTTAATTTTTTTTGTATGTGTGGATGCTTGTACAGGGCGATTCCCAGGTATTTCATATTGGAAAATTCATTCTTACAAAATTTAATTACATGGATGTTATGAAGTTCGAGGATAAAGAAAAACGCTTAAATATAGTGAATCAGTCAGAGAATATCAAAGAAGTAAAAATAAGTAGAGGAAAGTATGACAACAGTTCGATTCAAATAAAAAATACAACGGACAAAGGTAATGTGATACGAGCGTGGATGTTATTACTAATGAGTCTCCGCCAGGAGAGCCATGTTCCTAAGTAGCCCTCCCGAACAAAATCATTTTTATGACGATCGTTCAATACTAAAAGTTTTCAAAGTTCATTTAGCAATCTTTCTCGAACCTTCGCTTCGGTTTTGACTGAGAATAACCACAATACAATATTCCAAGAATTTCCATATTATCTCTTAACATTTCCAAGAAACTGAAGTTTAATCAAATTGCTGCTTATCTGCCTTATAAGCAGCAGAAGCCAGAATAATCGCTCTGGTTCAGTGAAGCTTCAGCAATTGCTAATAGAAGAGCTCAATAAATAACGATAGTCTTCTAGAATCTGAAACCTCTTCGAATTAGCAACAGGTGGAGTCTTCTCGTTGTCACCACCATTTCGTATTCAAAAATATACTTTCAGAAAATCGTGGTCCAGTTTTTTAAAGGAAAGATTGCCAGTGATACTTTCGGATTGGAGGAAAGACAAAATTTAAAGAGGCACAGACTCTCCAGGGTCTGAAAGTTAGCTTGCATATGGGACAGATCAGCAAGTATAGAGCTGTGTTAACGATGTGCGGCATTTTCAGTTACATGGATTACATAAATCTGACTGCACAAAAAAAACCATATTCCAATAAAATTGTCTGTTGCAGAAAAACACAAACCAAGCTTAATGAGTGATGAAGCATTATAAAAAAAATGCAGCTGTTTTAAACTTGCATCCTTTCCTTCCAGACTACTCGATGGAATGGTCTTGGCAGATACGCTTCATTTCTTATAAGCCGGAATGAATGTTTTGGTAGCTAAAATTGATGAAAAGGTAACAAATGTAGATCTTAGGAACCATCAGCAGATGTTTGAGGAAAGCTGGAGTAATTCCGTATTTTGTGAAAAGCTTTTCCTACATGTAAATACAGATTCTAGAAATGAATGCAAAATTTTCAAAAATATTTCAAATACCCGATATACTTTTTCCATGCTGCTTTTACCCCTCCCTTCAGCACAGTTCCGACTCCCCATTTCCTCCACCTCAAAATGTTGGCAATGACTCTTAGCATAAGAAATAATGTCAAAGGGGTCATTTAACTACACTCCGCGAAAAATAAATAGTTCCAATGTATTAATATTCTCTCAATTTTAAGGGTTTTAATGAAGAAATTGAAAAGGTAATTGCAAGAATTTAATTTCGATGACTAACGAAAAACAGTCGTAATTTTTTTTCGTCTTTAAATACCAGATTTAATTTTAATAAGAATTCTTTATATTCATGATATATACGCTGTAATATCAATGGTATGTGATAGAGACCAAGACTCGACCGACGATTTTAACTCATTGGAGCGATTATTTCAATAGTCGACAATCTTGACGCTTCCTTGGCTGACTCAAACTTGGCACCCTGGTCTGGTATTTCTGGCTCATCCTTTCTAGTTAGCAGAATTAGTCTTATCATCAAAATCTCGCCCTTGCATTTTTGTGCACGCCCATCACAAACTGAATGTAAACATTTGCCATCGAGGAGAGAACTGCAACAAAGACACTGCCAAAAATCGGGTGACAACCCATCTAGATGGAAAAGTATATATATAACCAAATAATTAAGTAAATTTAAATTATTTAAACAGCCAACTAGCGGTCCACACTAACGAACATTAAGAGGACTCTACACACAAACAGTAGCAATTAATAGCCCAGTAAATATTAATAATTTCAATTTTAAATTCATAATAAAGAAAATCCAATCTACCTCTTTTTTGAATTTCGCTACCACTTATATGCTCAAATATAAGTGCTCCATGACCTAGAGGTCTTAATATAATACTAGAAATAAAAAGATTTATATAATAATATATGAGCTTGCAATATCTCATATAAAAACTATTAACCTCTAAATATATAATATATATAATTAAATATTATAATAATTGAAAAATATTTAAATATGAATGAATAATAATAATAATTAAAATAAATTTAATAATAATTATATAAATATATTAATATAATAATAAATAATTAAATAGAAAATCTTTCTTAGAGTCAAAAGTATTACAAAAAACTAAAACGATTAATGATGAAAAATACGATAATATAACTGTAACTGATTCAAGGCTGCTGTATATACGTATGTATTTTCTGTTAATGTATGAGTGATGAATTGTAACGTACCAATATAAGATCAGCTGCGTTTTCTTACTCAATAATAATTAGTTCTTTTGTATAGAAAAATGTGTTTCGCAATGTATATAATTAGGTAGAAATAGTGATAATAGCATTATGCATTCACTGTAAATCAACAACAGATCGGTTCAGCAATAAAAGTATTAAACAGCAAAGCTATTATTATTATATATAAGACAGGAATTTTTTTTTTGTGTATTTTAAAGGAGAGTCAATAATATAATAATAATATAATAATAGTAATAATTAATAATGAATAGGTAGTGGAAATAATAATGATAATAAGAAATAATAATAAAATAATAAATTCCAATTTTGTAAATAATAATCATAATAATAATAATAATAATAATATATAATAATATCTAAATAATAACAATTAATAATATATTAATTATTAATTATTATTATAACCAGAATTTTCATTATCAAGTGTTTGACCGGGAAATATATTATTCTTATTATATTATAATAAATATTATTAAATTTTTAATATATATAATATAAAATATATATTATTATTAATTATTATAATTATTATATATTTTTACTTGTAAAATTAAGCCCCACGCTTAATTAAATATTTTAACGAAGTCCCCAATCGAGGGTTGAAAAAAGAGTGCCTCTGATAAAGATTCTCTTTCAATGCTGCTAGAAAGTGAATAAGAAAGGAATATATTCTTTGTTTGATGATAGTGTTTAAGTGAAACACAAAATAAGCTGAACAAACTAATGTCTGAATTGTAGACTAAGTGTTTTTCCTTACCAGTTTTGGTTATGGTTCCAAGATTAATCTTAGTTCAAAATTTATTTGAATTTCTATTTTTTTTTGGTTTTTTGTATATGCGCCTTAAAGAACTGAGATAAGTGTAGTGAGAAATACATTCAGCATCAAACTGTAGGAAGGATATATAAGATATTCTGTTGAACAGTTAATGCGGCACATGATATTTTAATTATTAAATTGTACACTTATAATAATAATGAATAATAATGACATGAAAATTAATAATAATATATATTAAATAATAAGAATTGAATAATAAAAATATATAATAAATAATATAATAATATATAAATTAGATAAATAATTAATAAATGATAATGAGAAAAAAAAGGATTTTTAGGACACATAGAAAAAAAAGCATGGTAGTTAAGCTCTACGGTCTTCTCTCTCTCTCTCTACTCCTTCATCTCTTCTCTCTTCTCCTCTCTTCTCTCTCTCTTCTCTCTCTCTCTCTCCACTGAAAATGTGAACGCCAAACAAAAAAATGAGAATGATTTTTATTTAAATTAATATAATAATGATAATAATAACAATAATTAATGAATAATTAATAAATGAAAATAATAAGTATAATTAAAATAATAATAATAATTAATTAAAAATAATATATATGTGTGTGCGTGATGTATTACAGCGATAGTACTAGCTATCGAGCACAAGGTCACGAGTAGGGATGAGTCTGAAATGAGTGATCGTGCCGATAAGTAGTATGTACTAGCTACCCCGTTAGTGATGTCAGTGGTAGCTCTAAATAACAGTAAAAGTAAAGGCAGACCCTAGACTCTACGCAGGATGATATATCATGAGCACGAATATATTATATATAACTAATGATAATATTAGTGATGTTAAGCATAAAGATTTATATATTATAATTTATCGTTGCTAATACTGAACTTAAGTAACTTCCTAATCTGGGTAAATAATTATAAACCCCTAATAAGGATGATAGGTAAACCATAATATGTACCAATAATAAATAATAGGTACTTAAGAACTCATGCAATATGAGAGTATGGATACGGCCTATTATATGATATATATGTATATTATATATATTAGAGGATTAACTCTTTACAGAAGTGAAGGATCTACTCTCTCTTCTCTGTAGATTACCGAATTTCGGCGAAATCTGGTCTCTTTGCTAGTTTAGAATTGCAGGAATTGTGGAGTCGCAAGCTAAGTCCAGTGCTTTTGATACAGGGGCGAGGTAAGCTGGCATGGAGCTATGTGAGTGGTGGGGAGGAATGGACTCAATAATCATCACTATATGTGATGCGTGCAACTAAAGCAGGTTAATGAGTGGAATGAAGAGTTCGTTACTGAATTAAAGTTATCATAATCATATTTATTAAAACTTATAGTTATATATATATATTATAGTATAGTATGATATATAAATTATAAAGAGGTGGGTTTCTAACTCCCTAATGGGTGAGAAATATTTCACAGTAGATATAGATTATCTCTTATAATATATATACATGTATGACGTAATATATACTAGGGTAGTTGAGGAATACATTCTTTCCCCTCTAATAATATGGGTACCGGAATATATACTTAATAAATGCAGGGGCGATAGTAATGGCCCCTAAGGTATTCTTGCCTGTTGTAAGTAGGCTACTAAAAGAGAGAAGATGAAGAGAGAGGGGGAGAGAGAGAGAGAGAGAGAGATGAGCAGAATGCTGCTGCTGCTGCTCTTGGTGCTTAGCTCTAATAAGATGTATTAAGCCTAGAGAGGTGCTGAAAAAATAATATAAAACAGTAAAAAAAAATGAAAATATATATTTATGTTTCAAGATAATATAATTAAATTCAATAAATATAATAGATATTATTAAATATAATAATAAGAAAGATAATGATAATTAATAGAGTAAATATTTTAATAAATAAATAAAAGATATAAAATAATTAAATAAAAAATATAAGATTAAACCTTATCCAGAATAGAGTGATTTGTTTAATCTTTATTCTTAATATATTATGATTTAAAATCTTATGACATGCGACTTAAAATGCCACATGCTATAAGACAATATTTATGACATATATATAATTAGTTATAATAATATTATATATATATATTTATATTTAATTACTTCTCAATAATATAATATATAGTATATAATTATAATTTAATCTATTATTATCTTATAATTATTTATATTTAGTAATAGTGGTTATTTATTTAAAATTACTTAATATAAGTACATACCTATTTATTATATCATTTCAGGAGACTGCTATTAATTATTTATTATATATAGTTATTAATACCGTAAAATGGTATATAGGAGAATAATTAAAAGTAGAGTAAGCTCATAAGGAGGTGTACACCTTACCCCTAGATATATGAGAAAATCACCCAGATAACTCTAACATGGGTGACGGGTATTTACACAAATACATGATATATATGTAAGCACAGCACTCACTGTAGTGTCAACACGTACGAGTAATAAATACACTAAGTAAATATACGCACTATAAAGGCACTCTCTCACAGACCGGTAACAATTTACAATAGTAATCAGAGTGAAAACCTATACTCTAATTAAATGCTCCAGTTAGCACACATAACATAATAGTTCTTGACTGGTGCTCCCTCCAAGTTTGAACACAGCAATTTTATCAACTATACATCATAATTTCCGATTTTAAAGACCGATATTTTTAATTATTAAAATCATATATGTTTTTGCAAATAGCACTAATAATATATATAATAGTATATAATATATATATATATATAATATAAAATTATATTATATATATATATATATATATATATATATATATATTACGATATATAATTATTATTTTAATTAGTATAGGTATATAATATAGTATATATATATATAATATAATTAATATACTATAGGGTATATAATATATATGAGCATAAACTATTAAAATTGGATTGTATTTTAATGCGTTTCCATTTTAAAATCCATTTTCTTTTAACAGTCTTTAGAAACCACAATATACGCAAAATAATTATAATAAACCATTACTATTTTCATGGAAGAATTGTTACCATTTTACTGTGTTTGGCTCGCAAACAAGTTGTATTGGAGAGATTTTGGCTTTCACGCGCGCGATCGTCGTACACGTACTCTCTCTCGACGATCTCTCTGCCCCGAAAATACGTAAGAAGTAAAAACAAGCATGCAGTCACCGGTTTTCTTTCTTTTCTTCATTTAACAAGCTGTTCAGAATGGAAATCTAATCCTAAAAGTGATAAATCTCTCTCTCTGCTCTCGTTCATCTCTCTTTTAAAAGAAGATCCTACCGGGCAATGAGTCCATGGAGAATACGAACAAAACGTACGGCTTAATATTTTATAACGTAGTATTTTTATGGTATTTTCCTCCTTGGCTACCAGTCGTAGAGATTTCATTTGGTTGTATTAAGATTGTAGACTTAAATTCATTTCAGAAATATAAACTAGTGCATCATACTATACATAAACACAAATGACCGATGCTCGTCTTATTAAGTAAACACCATAGATTTAATCTTTTAATAATGCTCACACAAATTCACTAATTTTAACAACTTTCTCACATATTTACATTTTTTAAACCAACTGTTCAAACTCCATTGTTTTTAGTATATATGAACAGCTGCCACAACATCATTTACCATTATTTTTAACATCTTATCACTGTTAGCATTCATAATTGAGATAATATATTGAGTTAATCAATTTGGTTGTACGCGCTGGTGGTTTAACATTAACATTAGTTAATCGTTATTATTCACCTGGTATGGAATTGCAGGGGGAAGACATTTAGTAGCTATATAGTAGTATATATATATATATATATATATTATATATATATATATATATATATATATTATAATTATATATATATTAATATTATATATATATATTATGTATTATATATATATATTATATATATATTATATATTATATATATATATATAATATATAATAATATATAGGTATTATATATATAATATAATATATATTATATATAATATAGTATATAATATTTCCAATAACTGCCTCTAAACAGATTTTTATGTAAATCACAGCAGCAAGTCACTTAAAAAAAATAAGTAATGAAGAATAAGAAAAAAACATTATTTGGCGCAGGTCTCTTTAGGGAAAAAAAGTTTCAGCCTCTCAAAGTTAGTTGTAAAAACCCGGATAGGATTTGTTATTGAAAAAAAAACGAAAATTTTTTTTTTTTGAAAATACAGGATATACTCGATTCCGAATCACATGAACCCAGTGAAAACGAACATCGGCAGGGTCTCTTAGAAAAAAAGTTACAGCCTCTGAAATTCTCACTGACCCAAGTAGACTGTTCTTATAATAAAAATGTAGTGGGCTTCGTGCTGCGGTTTTAGGGCATCCTAGTTCAGTTATGATAAAGATTTTGTTAATTCTACATAAGATTTTCTCTGTGGTATACCAACAAAACTTATCATAACCTGACTTAGAGGGCCTGGAGAATGAGACGCTAACCTGGATCGATCAATTATTGAAAAGTCAATGTTGATTGTTTAACCAACTTTGAGATGCTGAAACTTTTTTCCTAAAGAGAGCGACAATAATTTTTTTTTTATTCTTCAATTACTATTTTTTTAGAGTCTCTGCTGTGATTTTATAAAAATCTGTTAGAGGCCCTTCTACGGAAAATAATTACCATATATATACGTATCTATATGAATTACGTGTTTTACCTTATATTGATGAGCTAGGTTAGTTTATATATAATATATATAACTTACATATTAACTGATTGGATCATTATTTATATATCTATATAATTATATATATAATATAAATATATATATATCGCTATAATAATGGTATATTTTTTATAGTTATTATATATATATATCTAATAATTATAATAATAAATCTACTGTTTCACAATTTATTGAATGATGAATTAGAACTTAGTTCTTATATAATTATATAATATTATATATATTATATTATTAAATTATATATATCCAATATATATACTATGGTTCAAATTCTTATATATAATATAATATAATTTATATTTATATTTATAAATTTATATTTTATCTTCCTGAAGGAGATGAATGCACAGGGTATATATATATATAATAATATATATATATATATCTATATTTTATATATATATATATATATATACGTTATGTATATGGTACTATTTATTATAGGATAATAAATACAATTAATAATAGAGGAAGTAGGTGAGTATATATATATATTATATATGATAAGTGTATTATATAGTATAACTAACGTTTCACGGTTTGTGCAACTAGTTTCTATACTGCAGTTTAGAAGAACAAATCGGTAACCGATTTTGAGGACATTATCTTTACGACACAATAAGAATGAAATGGCAAAGGCAAAAGAAAATATAAAAAACAAATAAATTATATATAAAGAACTAATTGCGAAGCAGACATTTGTCACACCTTCTATATTGAGCTGTACTTTGAAGATTGAAGGAATGAATTTTAACTTAATGTAGGCACTGCAATAATTCAGGATGAGAGAGAGAGATTAGAAGGAGAGAGAGGAGATGAGAGACGGAGAGAGAGAGATGAGAGGAGAGAGAGAGAGAGAGAGAGAGAGACGAGAGAGAGAGAGGCCAAAATAATTTTTATTATTGTTACCTCTAATTATTAATTAATATATTATATATATATATAATAATAAATATATATATATTATATATATATATATATATATATATATATATATATATATTATATATATATATATATTATATTATTATATTAGTATTCATAACATGGCACTAAAATAATAATATATATGATATATATATATATAATATATATATATATATATATAATTATATATATATACTCATTTATATTATATATATATATATATATATATATATTATATATAATATACCCTATCATAATATATAATATATATATATAATTTATAATATATATATATATATATATATATCATATATATATATAAAATATATATATATATATATATATATATATATATATGCCCTTTTAGGTTCTCTCTTATTGTCATACCTAATGCCCCCCTTCTCCAGATCGAAGATAAAGTGTTGGAATCTAATAAAATGCGTTATATGTAAATGTATCTCTCTCTGCATTATAAAAACTCCGTTTATTTCACATTTTCACAATTATTTTAATCATTTTTGCATAGAATATGTTACATTACCGTATTTATTATTTTACTATTCTCTGATAACCCACGTAATATTTAGAGGTTAATCTCATACCTATACTGATATCATAATGATTTAATTCTCGATGTTTTAATTATATGCGATAACATATTTAAAAAACCAAAGAGAAAGAATATCCGACTATTGTATTTGATATGCCAATGGCTCTTAAATACACCTATATTATTTTCATATACAATACTCGCGAAGAAATTCTTTAATATATCGATATGTCGAACACGTACCCCTTATATTATTCTATGTGCAAAGTAAGTTATTATATGTATTCGGATAGTAGTACGAAGTACTTTATATAGCTATATAAATTTCTACCCGGGTATAATTAATAATAGAATTGCCATGGATTATTTACACTTTAATACATTGTACTTTAAAATTATACTTTGATATACATAGTTTAGATAAGTATATATAAGATGCCTTAAATAAGTATCGGATCTTAAGATATATATATAATATATTATATAATATATAATATATAGCGTTTCGAATGGGGTGCTCAATAGATTCAAGGTGGAAGAGAGAGTGTCTGTCAACGAAGTATCAAAATATCTTTCTTTTACAAAAGATATAGAATGCATAATTTTTTATTGATTAGATTTATTGTATTCTTACATTTTTATTTGAAAACATTGGTTTTTAACAAATTCCTTACTTTATCTTCCTTCTCAAAGGAATGTCTTCTGAGTGAAGGTTGTTTATCTTTACAATGGCTGGCTCTTACTGTTGCGCTTCTGGCTGCTATTCGAAGTTCCTTCGTTCGGATATATCCTGTTGCAAGGTAGACAGCTGTGGTAATTTCCCTCTCAATTACCACTTTGAAAGGATTTAGAATAAGATTCTTGAAACTACTTATTCTTTATTAAAATGGAAACATCTTTCAGTTCCGGACGTCAGTAAAATCATGAATAAAATAAAGCCATGTAAAAAACAACCTAAAATGCAAGGACAGATTTTGTTCATGAGCGAGAGCATTCTCAATGAGTTATTATAAATAAAAATAATATATTTAATGAAGTCTATTAATAAATTTTAATTTCATTACTCATTACCTTAAAAATATAGTACAATATAATAATTGGAATATTCTTATGGAAATTCCTAATACGAAATTTTAACATACAATAAAAATTCATTAAATGGTAATTAATAATAGTCACATTAATTAAGCTTTGAAACTTAGACAACCACTGGAAGATTATCGAATATTACATAAATAGTTGAATATAAATTAAAGAAAATTTACCTTCACTAATACATATTACAAGCTCGCTAAAATAATGAGCTGTCTGGGTACATCAAAACGTATCAGATTATTGCCTGTAAGGTAGTATAAGATGTCCTTTAAAATGGAGGTGGGAAATTGGTGTGAATATAAATTTAGATATGTGCTGTATTGTTTTGAGATTATTAAGTGGTGTTGTATAGTGTTGGGGGGTGGTGGTGATATATATATATATACTATATACGTGAACTGTTATATATGATATATATTATATATTATTATATATATATTCATATTATATATAGTATAGAATTATATACTTTATACCTATACTATAGTATAATATATATATATACCTCATATAGTATATATAGTTATAAATATCTATATTATATTATATATTATATTATATATACAGTATAATTTACTAAGTATATTTATATATATATATATAAAATATATAGATAATATAATAAGCTATATATTATATATAATATATATACTATACTACTATATAATAATACATATATATATAGTATAATATATATATATATTATAATTATATTACCTAGAAGCAGACGAAAACGGTGTTTTTGCGATCGCCCTGTCAGTTGGCCAGCATCTTCATTCCTTCCTCTGGCCCCGAACTCTTGATCCTAGAGAACCCTGAGAAACTACTTTTCTCGGGAGCGCGATGGCCTTCCTGATGTATCTTGAGTTAAACACTCACGGTAGGGGTTCACGTCCGTTCAATGGAGTAGCATTCTTACTTCCAATGTGGCCTCCGAAACTCGTTCTCCCAGAGCCCTCCCAGAATCCGTGTTTCTAGACCGCATAAGATTTCCAAACGCTGCGATCCAAAAGAGTAATACAGCAGAAGTAAAGGCCGGGTTGCTCGTAGCCCGTACGCCCAGTAGCTTATAGACTATATATATATAATAATTAGCTAACTATATACTGATATATACTGATATATATATATTATCAATATAGTTTATATATATATATATTAATATATATATATAATATTACTAATTATAATATAGTTATATATATACATATATATATATATAATACATACTCTTCTTATACTACTATATTATTATATATATAGGGAATTAGCGTTATCGCACGATTTAAGAGAAGATTTCAATCTAATTTTGGTTTCTGGTTATACACGAATCATACGCCTTTCTCTCCAAATTACCTCGCTATTCACTAGCAAGTCGAATGTTCACACCGCATGTCTTCACAGGAACAATGCCGTAGCTTTGGGCGCTTTTGCAGGAAGCAAGCGCTTGTTATACTTTTCATCTTCAAGGTTTAGTCATCGAGATTGAAACCCGAATTCCCTTACCAAGAGCCTAAGGCGAAGAATTGCAAAGTGCCGCCGAAATTACGTAATAGCCGAAGGAATGTGAGGTTTGCTTTGAATGCCAAATTGTTTTAGAATGCTTATTTCATGCTCAGGAACGAATTTCTGTTAAAGATGATTTTGATAATATAATATACAGTATATATATATATATATATATATTAGGGCGTGTAAATTTGGAAAATTGTTCCCAGTTCCGGCCGGAACCGGAATTAGCCGGAAATCAACAACGGAAATTCCGGCCGGAAATTCCGGCCGGAACCAGGAACCGGAATTTCTAATGACTTTGCGTCTTAAGTATAAAGAACATGTAAAAAAAAGTATTATAGAACTTGTCAACATAAAATCTTACGTGTTAGTGACAACTCCACTTCATGAACATATGGAAAAACTCAATGCATCGAAGGAATCTGCGAAGTCCAAATATTAATAGTAAACAGGGAGATGTCTTGTATTTTCTACGAAACAGGGGAAACCACAAAAGGGCAATAGATCCAAGCCGTTGAGATAATGAGTTTTGAGAGAGAGTTGTTCTCCCACAAAAGATTCGTCATATCAAATGACCCATAATCACAGGAAAAATAATTGAATTTTCCCAAGTTGAATGAAAAGCAGGTGTGCAAGTCACTTGCTAAGACAGGTATTCATAGAATCTTTATCTGCCCATCTTCAACAAAATATCTATCATTCCTAGCTTAGAAAGATATTTGCTAGAGAGATGCTTACCCAACTTCATAAACAGGAAATTATGATCAGCAGTATTCGAGCAGTTCTCTAACGCTTATCAGATATCATTTTACTAGCAGACTTAGTATAGAGACGCTAAATAATTCAAAAACAACTCATTTATTTTTAACTGCCACTCTAAGGCTTACAGCGATTTTTACAAAAAATGGGACCCTGTACTCCATTGCCAAGTATTCCATAGGGATTCTCCATTCTGGAATTAACAACATCACTATTGAGCTTGTGAAATTATGCGATGAATAATTGGCGAAATTCCTATCTAACAAAATCCATCTTGATCCTATCGAGATGGCGAACGACGTTATAACATGGAAGCCTGGCGAACTAATTTTAGCGCCAGATACCAAGGTTTCTTGCTTTTATTCAATAACTTCAACTATTCATTAAAGATGCTAGTTGTCTCAAAGAACACGTTCCTGATATTAATAAAGAAATGTAGAATAGTTTGTACACATTTCAATCATTTAACCTGTAATGATCTTTAAAAGAAATACAAAAAACTTGCATCCACATCATTGCAAGCCCCACTATGCCAATTCCTATGCTAGAAATAGCTGTTTTGGATAATTCTGAAAGAATTGAATGTTTGAAAAGAGCTCTGCAAGTTTATATTTTAGAACAATCAATCATTTAAGCTGTGACTGCTAATAAAATGGCAAATACTTGAAAAAATTCTAAGAGTTTTTGCAACCATTTCTCAGATCCTATACAGAACCTAATAAAGCAAAAATCATCCTTTAACAAAAATTTGAGCTCTCCACCATATCTCTCAAACTCTGAGGATGACAGCAGAAGCAGACTTTAAAAGAAGAGCTGAAGAAGGCATAGAGTTATTATAGATTTATGAATAAAAAGGAGAGAAAACAATAACAATATATCAAACAAGATAATGTGAATTTAGTAAGAAAACAGAAGATACCGAACTGCAGTTTATTTTCTATGAAATAAGAGAATTGAGCAGAAAATGGAGTGCCTTGAAGAAATATGCCAAATAATTGCAAGGGTAGAAAGTGATAAATAGTAAGTAGCAGTACAGCAAGAGAGGTTCAAGCCGTCATGAGTCCACCCACCCAATTTCCAGAACGACACTTACTCTACAATAACTTAGATTGCCACAGTACTCAAAATCATCAGGAGCATTAAAGCAAAAAAATTACTGCAAAGTTACTTAGCTTATATAAAAGTCTGAAGAAAGTGAAAGTGACAGCGGGTCACAAAGTTGAAAAAGCTAAAAAAAGAAAAAATTCAGTGGCTCTTCAAAAGGTGAGAATATGAGAAAGAAATTTGAATTTTTCTTTTTACCAGAGAAATCAATTTCTAATCTGGCGAAAAGAAAACTTACTTAATTGGTGGCGAAAATGACCAAAGTCCTAAATTCCATCAAACATAGCATAGTTACGAGCCCCAAAAAATACTTCTCCTTTCTCAGCTACTCCGCCCATAATAGTTCAGAGAAATTATTTTCATTTCTCAGAAGCCCCCAGGCACACAAAATATTATTTAGAGGAAAACGTTTAAAATATCTGACAATACTGCCCGATCACTGTGAACAGTCTTCATTTACCTGCTGATATGTAATCCACTGCTATGCAATGCATATACAGGCTACTATTATTTTTGTTCTAAAAGATGGGGCTATGGGGTTATGTTAAAAATTAAATCCCTTCCATCAAATTTTTTCTCAGAAGTAAGTTAGTAATTCCGGTTCCGGCCGGAATTTTCCAAAATTCCGGCCGGAACCGCGAACCGGAAATAAATGTCAAATTCCGCGGCCGGATTCCGGCCGCGACCGGAATTCCGGGCCAGGAACGCGGTTATACACCTCTAAAATATATATATATATCATATATATATATACTATATATAACATAATACTTTATATATATATACTATATAATATATACTATATATATATAGTATATAACTATATAATATATATCATATATATATATATAGGTATTCGGGTTTAAATATTAATAGCGGACGGAAACAGTGAGAGGCAGGGTTGTGTTATGTCATCCTTGGTTATTATTATTATATATATGTATATATAAATAATACTATATATACTCATATATATATATATTATAATATAATATATAAAATACATATATATATGCATATAATATATTATATATATAGTATTTATATAAATACTAATAGCTATATAATATAATATATATAATATAATAGTTTGTCACAGCCAAAATGTTGAAAAGATGTATTGTAGGCATTGTTACAAAGTACATAAGTGCCGCTTTAATGCATTTAATTAGACAAAGTTCTTAATTTTACATTATAAAAAATGAAAGATAGCGATGGAAAGATTTAATATATTAATGAGGTATTATTATTTCATAGAGTCTTATCTTCTGATTCAATTTCTACCCCAACTGAGAACAATTGAGCACAATGCTCTATTTTATTACTTATTACTATATTTTCCAAGTTTGTATCCTCCAAGAATAATCTGAGAAGGTACAACGTTTCCAATTAAAATAAATTATTTAAGTAGGAAAGAACAACCATTAATGCCATTAAAAAAACAATACCTTTAGTGGACTGTAAATTCTTTGCTAATCGGTGGTCTGTAGTTTTTCTTTGTCTTTTCGTGTTTGCTATAGAGAGCCGGTATGGGGTAGGAACCCTTGTTAGCTAGCCACATTTCTAGGGGAAAACGGATAGTGCCGCCAGTGACCCTTTGCCCCCAGAAACAGTTAGTCCTCTTTTCTTGTACAGAAAAAACAGGTTTATAGACTTCTGTTGAAAGGAAAATAACCTTTTACGATAGAGCGAAACTTGTGTATGTGAATTCTATGTTAACCCTTTCCCATATAATCATACACATTATAAAATTATAATAAAAAATACAAATACATGAAACATGTACACATACGTAAAGAATCGTGTGAATAAGACGCAACATACTAAGTGTAAGAAGTTATTTGTTAGTGTATTAAAATAATTGATTACTGTGCGTTGGTTCACACGGGTCAAAATAAAACCTATTAGCCTATTTAACTTTTAAGAAAACTTTTTATTGCGATATATATATAATCTATTTAAATATTTTAAAACAATAGGTGTGTTTGTTTTAAAAGATTTTAAAGATATTGTAATGTTATGATATGCAGGAAGAAATAGCGATGAATAGCACAATTAAATAATTATTCTGCAATATGAAAACCATTATTCTAAAACATTTAAAAAAAGTTTACTTTTCTATAAATCAAATAGAACAAAACAATTTATGCCTGTTTGCGAAAGTTTCGGTACATATTGGTTTCAAAATATCCTTTTTGTATGGAGTTGCGTCCGCTACGTCCCAGTTGCTTACCTTAGAAGCATAAAGCGCAAAACGTCATCATGATAGTTTTGAATTAGTTGACGATGATTGTAGGATATTTTTTATTTAAATTATCACTGAAAAAATCATTTCGTATAACGCTATATTAATGCCAACCTATTATATTAAATTTAAGCAAACCTAATTTTAAATAGTACATAAAAAGGTTTTTGGAAAGTGTAAGAATCTTATTCCTCCTATATCCATATATTGCACATCACCCCATACTTTTATTGCTTTTTTATTGCTTTCTGCTCCTTAGTCTCTGTTATGATTATATAAGCATGCTAACCATTCGCCTGAGGCAATATCTTGATGAACGGATGATTTCTCTTTTCAACTTATTGCATCCTATCTGTGATTATTTTTGTGAGCAATAGCGATGGAGGTATAGTGTTTTTCCAGTAACCCGTGCCTTTGCCCGTGTATGTGAAAGGGTAGGGGAGTGCGGCTTCTATGGGCCCAAAGACCGCTTGTTTGTGCGTTTGCCTCTGCACATTCTGCTTTCAACGCCGTGAAGTTTAATATTGTTTCCAATTACATTTTTCCTGCATTTATTATAGGTATCTATCAATTTATTATTTGCTTTGCCTGCCAGTATTAGGGTTCTGAAGTCTCACATATAACTTTTGTCCCAGACTCAGAACATGGTATATTTGTAGCAAGAGCGTAGTTTCTAATGAAGCTACCCTTTGCTCACCACTGTTCCTAGTTATCCCAACCTATAGACTTTCTTCATTATTTCTTCTTTCGTCCGCCTATTTTACATTAGCATCTTATGGCAGTGAAAGCGCTAATACCTTGGCTTGTACTAATATATTATTAAAAAGGTTTGACAACGAACAACCCCTTTCTATGACCTCAGTGTCACCGCCTGTATATCTCATACTTGCTACATATAATTATGAAAGTGCGTCTACAATATCTCTCATATCTATCAACGCGAATTCAATTGATATGATCGAGCTCCATCGTGTGTAATTGAAAATTTCCTCCTCTAATCGTATGTCAATCCCTTATTTCTGTCTCCAATGTCAGCCTCAAGTTTCGTTTTAAAGCCCACCACGCTCGGTGTCAACCCCACTGCATGTCAGATTCAATCTCACCGAGATGAACCAGGATTTAACGAGTGTGGATATTGGGGTACAAATACAGTGCATAATGTTCCATGTGTCTGGCAATGTGGCGTTACTTAACTGATTTACTTAGATATCTAGCCGCGATGTAATCAGTATGCAAATACCTTCAGCAAATATGATCGAGGCAGATGAAAAAACGGCGTCGATCAGCTAGGTTTGTCATATACTTTCCTCTGTGTGAATTGCCACTCAACAGCGAGAATGTATCGATCCTGATGTCGCTAGCCAGACGGACGTTCTGAGCTAACCTATACAAGGTTACATGATTTTACTAATGATGAAAATCACAATAATTTGTGTGTTTTTTAGTGAGGTTGGGATGTTTGTCAGGATCTGTTTGTAGAGTAGGGCTTGTGATTGTAAAGGTGGTTGTTTTTAAGCCCTGGAGCTACTACGTGATACGGCACACATTAGAGTGAAGAACAGCGTAATTGGTATGGGTGTTGGAGCGGTATGTCTTAGGAGTTATATGGCAAAGGAATTGGTAA
>JABUQX010049156.1:0-30000 GCA_015478945.1 Trachelipus rathkii | reverse complement strand
AAAAAAAAAGTATAGCCTCTCAAAGTTTAAAAGTTTCCCATAGACTTCTTATAAAAAAAAAATAGTGGGCCTCTTGCTTGGACCTCGTGCTCGTATTAGGGCCATCCTAGTTCAGGTTATGAGAAGGATTGTTAATTCTACATAGATATTTTCTCTGCTCTATACCTAACAAAACTTAATCAAATTTGGACTTAAGGGACCTGAAATTGAGACCTACCCTGGATGGTATCAATATGAAGAGTCTATGGAGTTTTATAGCTTTGAGAGGATTAGCTTATTTTCTTAAAGAGAGCGACGATTTTCGTTTTCTTTTTTTCTTTCATTTTCTTTTTTTTTTACAGTATATCTTATTTCATAAAAATTGGGGGTGACAGCCCTCTGGGCAACAATTACCATATAATATTTAATATATATATAATATATATATATATATATATATAATATATATTATATATATATATATATATATATATAATATATATATATATATATAATATATATACCGCTTAAAATGGGGCGAAAAACGGACGTATGATTAGGATTACAATGTAAGAAATCCAACATCACTTTCATAAGTCATCGCTGCCCTATAGAGGACAATTTGCAGGTTTTTTTTTGTTAAAAGAAAAAATATTATATTTAATAATTGTATTTAATTTAATTAAATAAGTGACAAATATAACTCAAAAAAATTTCCCCCCTTTCTGAAAAAAATTTTTCAGAAACTCCAAAAATAAACTAAGGTCTGTATCTCGGCCAATTTTCAGTTTGGATTAAAATCTGACTAATACCATATACAAAAGTGTAAAAGTAAGAGTTTTGATGTAAATAATTGCACATATTCCTTTTAGTTCGTTAAATATTAATGGTGATTGGTTTTGGGGTAAAATGGGTAATTTGTGGTAAAATGAGTAATTTTATAATATAAGTATTTGCTTTAATAATTCAAGTGATTAGAAAAAATATTATATTCAATATTTGTATTTAATTGAAATTAAATAAATGACAACTATAACTCAAAAAAATTTCCCTAATAATACCAAATGTTTTTTTATTTCTGTACCTATTATTATTATTATTATTATTATTTTATAACTGGTATTATTAGGTATTCTATTATTATTACTATTATTATTACTAAGACATTAAGACATTAAGAATATAGAGACAGTAAGAAGCCACACACACCCCCCCCTGGCCTGTCGAGACCTGCTCCCAGTCAACCCACTAACCAAACATGCTATGCAAACTTCACAAAACGCACCTTAGGGCTTGTCAATTTGTTGTAAATACAAATCCACCAATTTGGCTTAGTCAAAAACTAATATATATATATATGCATACCCAAACCATCCCCATGCTTAGCCAATTTGGCTTAGTCCAAAACTAATGATTATACTATATATGATACCCCAAACCCAATCGACATGCATTATAACTGGTACTGTATTATTTACTATTCTTTTAGGTACCATAGGTATTATTACTGTACATACGGTACCGTACCGTATACAAGTTGTTTTTTATTATTATTATATTATTACCTACCTATCCACTATTACTATTATTATTTTTATTCATATACTTGAAATATTAATAAATAATACTGTACAATTGTAATTATTATAATTTTCAATTACTTATTTTTATTCAAGGGCAAATTACTCCATTTTTGACACTCATTTTTCAAAATTTTACTATAAATATTTTTTTTTACATTTTTCTATATTTTTGTTATGCCATAACATTTATGAATGTTTAAATTTGAAAAAAAAAACATTTAAATATGGTTATAACTTGATTTTAGTTTTAAAAAATTAAAACTAAAATAAATAATTTTAGAAAAAAATTGATTTTAACAATGGTAAAAAAATATAGCTCACACATGTTATTTTCGACCCAAATTAATTTTATAATATCTTTAACAGTTATATTACCTTTCAGTATTAATATCAATACTACTGTTCAATCGTAAGTCCCATAATTTACAAGTACCCATTTTACCCCACACCAATTACTCATTTTACCCCAATTTTTTTTTTTGAAAATTGCATTTTTCAAAAATTTGCTACAAATATTTTTCTTTACATTTTTTATATTTTCGTTATGCTATAACATTTACAAAGCTTTAAATTTGAAAATAAATATTTAAACATGGGTCTAACTTAAATATCTGATTTTTGCCACTTCAACATAAAAAAAAAAAATCTTCAAAAAATTACCCATTTCCCCCCATTTTACGGTATATATATAATGTACAGATTTTAATACTTTATATACTTGTGTATGTTTTCTATGAAAAACTGCCTAGGACCACGCAAAGCCCAGTGCTGTCATTGCCGCCCAGGGCCCCGCAAAGCCTAGAGCCGCCACTGTATATATATATATATATATATATATATAAATATATATATATAGCTTATATATATATATATTATATATATATATTATATAATATATATATATATTATAATATATATATTATATATAATATATATATAGTATATATATATAGTCAGACAGGATAAAAAAAAAAATCTTTAAAAATTTTTTTTCTCTCCTCATACACTTGACATATAGAAATGCTATGGTATACATGTTATTGAGGTTGGTATTAGTGAAGGTATGGAATAGTATTAAAATGTTTTTTTTTTGCTTAAAAAAAAACAAAAAACTAAGATTTTTTTTTTTACCCCATTTGACGGATATAAAATGGGTAAAAAAAAAACCCAAAACCAGCGGTAAAAAAATATACTTTCTAAAGCTACTTTCAGATGACTTCTACCGTTTTTCTTGAGTGCCTTCATGACTTTCCTGAGTGTTTTCACCCAACCCCTTTGTTCTAGCTTCTCTCTAGTGGAGTCTGGTTCAAAAAATGTTTCTTACTTCCGACTCCACCCTCTTTACAAAATCCGACGTCCGACTGCCGACCTCTTCAAAAATTACCGACTCCGGCGACTCCACCCTTTTGAAAAATGCCGACTCCGCACTCCACTCTTTGAAAAATTACCGACTCGAACTCCACCCTCTCAAAAAATTAAACCGACATCCGACTCCACCCTCTCAAAATTAACCACTCAGACTCCCACTCTCTCAAAACTACTGACTCCCCGACTCCGACTCCCCCAAACCCTGGTACTTTCCATGAGCATTTTTCTCCCTACCCCCCCTTTGTTCTAGCCTTCTATGCTATGACGTCATCACTTAGCTACTTTTATCACACTTAATAATAACACAATCCAGCTGTTAAAAAAAAAACTGTTTTTTTACCCCATTTTGGAAAATTTGATGGGGTTAAAAAAAATTTTTTTTTCACAAAAGACATCCAATAATTTTTAAAAAAAAAATTATTAGTTTGCCCAAGTTCCTCCATCAATATGTAGTATCTACCAAAAATAAAAAAGCTTAAAAAATGCTAAATACATTTGGAAAAATGGTAGCAAAAAGTTGTTAAAAACGCTTAAAAAAAATTTATAGCCATTTTTTTAACTGGGGTTCGACCATTTCGTTATCCGCTGCATTTACTGTCAATTTAGAGCAGCCCATTTTTCTTTTGGCATTTTTATAGATAATAAAGAGGGCTTACCAGAATAGCCCATAAAATTCAAAAAAAATATTTTCAGGAAAGGGGGAAGGGTTTTTTTTTTTTTTACCCCCACCAACCTCAAACTTTTTTTTACCCCGTCTTATATATATATTATAATTATATATATATAGTATATATATATATATATATAAATATATATAAATATAATATATATACTAATATATATATATATATATATATATATATATATATATATATATATATGTATTATATTTTTTTTTTTTTATAATCTAAATAGGTATATATCATCATATATGGACATGGTTAGATCAACTGTCTTTTTAAAAAAAAAAAAAATATTTTAATTTTTTTAACCAGAAAATCTTGAAATTTTTGTATCATTATCATTTTGCACAGTTAGCTTACCAATAAATTGTTTTTTATTATATGACTATGTTAAGTATGCATGTTTGGTCAATTATTTAAATGAACCAACTATAGACACCACTAAAGTTTACCTAGTTGATACCATTAACACATCTAGCAACAGAAACAAAGCAGTATACTTTCAAAGAAGTATAGTCAGATGAGGAATAGTAAAGCTTGAGCAAAGTGAAATAGAAATAGCTTTGTAAGTTGTAACTGATAATGCAGCCAATATTTTAAAAATGAGAACAAGGCTATTAAAAGATGAGAATTGTGACTTGATTTACATTGTGGGTTCAGCTTAAATTTATTAATAAAATTTATTATTTTATTTATTATTATTATTATTAGTATTATTATTATTATTATTATTAATTATTATTATTATATTATATTATTATATTATTTTATTATTATTATTATTATTATTATTATTATTATTATTATTAACAACACAATATCTAAGCAGCTTTAGAAAAATAGAAGGCTCAACACTTGTGATCAAAGGAATTGAAAATTTAAAGAATGAATGACTTGCCATAACTCCAACTCATTATTAAGCCAGCATTATGCATCCCCATTACAGAGAAAATTATCTAAATTAGTGCAATTAATAAAATTGGGTGCAGAGTATTTGAGAACAAAGTAAATGTATGAAATGTATTTGTAGTAAATTTATGAAATTCTATTTTTAATATTTAAATATGCTTATAATAATAGATCACATAGCTACATCAGAAACTTAAAAAGATTACAAAAAAATCATTTTTTTTAAATATAAAATAAAAGGGTAGTAGTAGTACTGTAAAGGCTCTGTATTTGATTTGTAAGTGACATGTAACATTTCTTAAGATACAAGGGGTTTGAAAAACTGCATATGATTTGCCTATTTATAAGTAAGATACCAAAGAGAATTTGGGAAATTATAGACCAGTTAGCCTAACATATCTTGTTAAAGTTTTTAAAAAGTTGCTGAAAGATTATATAGTGAAGCATAATGGTAAAATAATAATGCATGACTCTTAGCATGGTTATAGAAAAGGTATAGATTGTGTCAAATAATCCTTTTAGAACTTATGTAATACATTACTGACTGCACTGACCAAGGAAATCCAATTGATGTTATATATTTAGATTTCAACAAAGCCTTTGATAATTTTCAACCAAAGGCTGTTGGAAATATTATCACAATGTGGTATAGGTGGAGTGATGCATGGTTGGAGTACACATGTACACACACACATACATACACATGTACACACACACATACATTACAGCCACACCCACGAAACACACCATTATATATATACTATATACTAATATATATAATATATATATATATATATAATATATATATATATATATATATATATATATATATATATATATATATATATATATATATACTATAATTTCATCAGGAATTTTAAAATTTTTAAGAGTAATGAAATAATGTTGTAAAATACTTTTGGTAACTTAAACATTTCATTCTTTGCATTCACCTTGGAATCTTGTACAAGAGTAGTTTTAGTTTTTAATAGCAATCATGAAAATGTTTTACTCTACATGATAAATATTTTAAAATGTTTCTCTTCAACTGTCAGAAATGCCATTTCAGCCATCAGAACTTTCTTAAATTGTTAAACCATGCATTTAAATATTGAACATAGTTATGAGAGAAACTTTACATTCAATTGCCTACTTAGTAATAAAAGGAACAGAAAAAAAATGAATCAAGTATAAATCTACAAGTTTGTATGACTGCAAAATGAAAAAAAACTTTTGATTATAGTTAAAATTTAGGAATAAATAATGAAAATAATGAAAAAATATTTGAAAAATGAAGAAGAAAAAAACAATTCTTTGCTTCATAGTGCCAATTTAGATCATGGATCAGTGGATGACGATGCTTCATATTGTAATTCAAAAAGAGTTTGTGATCCTGAAAAAAATAATGAAGAAATAACAAATGATGTAGCATGCAGTGAAACATTAGAGCTTCAGAATGCAATGACGTCAAATGATGCATTTTGTAAAACTATTCAGTCTCAGTCTTCTGAGAAAGTAGTTTTCTTTGAAAATCAGTCAAATAATGTGTACACTACATATCAGTTGCCTCACATTCATGAAAATTCTCTTCTAGGTAAAGCCCTATAGTCAGTCAGCAATTATTAAATAAATCTTTGAAAAGTCAGCTCTTGACAAAAATATATGACAGCTTTTACCAAAAGAATATAAGGTAAGTACAAATTCCTAAAATACATTTTTCCTATTTTAAAATTACTTACTAAAAAATTTGCTTGGAATGAATTATTTTTATAATAGTTAAAATAATTATATAAATTAAAATGGACAACAGATGTTTCAGGTTGTAGTATTTTTCCATATTATAACAACTACCCACCCTCCCACCCCTACTCTTCACAAAATATAATATAATGTTTAGAGAATAAAGCTTCTTCATTAAATAAAACTTTACTGAACAAAATAGTCCAAAAATGTTGAGAATAAAATCATAAAATATGAATTTTATAGAAGACAAATGTTTATGTATATAATATTATATAAAATATATATATATATATTATATATATATATTATTATAATTATTATATATATATATTATATATATATATATATACATATATATATATATATATATATATAATTTCTGTTTGCAAAAACCATGCATTTTATTGTACAATTATTATTTATTTATTATTATTATTATTATATTATATATTTTATTATATTTATTATTATTATATATTATCATAAACATTATTTAAAAATGGAGTATTAGCGTTACAATTATTATTATTAGTATCACTTTTATTGATCCTTTATTAATTCAATAATATTTTTTAAACAATATCATATTTAAAAACTTATTATTTCTAGTGTACATTGGAATCGAAAGCAAAGAAAATGAAGTCATCTGGAAGCAATTCAAATTTTGAGAAATGGTTTGACATTCCGAATTATAAACCATTGATGAATAGTGATGATGAAGATATAACCCTAATTGATAGTCATAAATGTGAGAAGAATTGATAAAATGATGATTGAACGTTTTGGGGAGTTGTGTGGTGTGAAGAAGGGCGTAATTGACAGAATAAACAAGAGTGAATTATTAAGATGGTTTGGACTTTTTAAAAGGATGGATGATAGTCGGTTGGTTAAGAGGATGTATAGTGGTGAGTGTGCTGGGAATCGACCAGTTGGGAGACCGAAGGAAAGGTGTATTGAATCAGTAAATGTATGGCGAGTTTGGCAGAGGATTGCAAGCAAAAGTACTTTAAAAGGAGTGAGTGGGTCTTTGACAATGTGGTTGTAATTGTGGGACCTCTGGCCCAAGGAATTAACATAAAATTGACGGGATACCACGTGAAGCCCTTGCTTAGATTTTTTTTTGTGATGAGCTGACCTCTAACTTAAGGGGATGGTAGGGAGAGGCTTTCCTTTCGACTTACGTCATGTTCATCTACTGCTTTTCTGTTTCCGGTGTGTGTTGCACACCTCACTCCCAATTTTGGTAAAGGACGTAGATGATGGAATTTTATAAATTATATATATGATATATATAATATATATATAATATATATATATTAATATATTATTATATATAATTTATATTATATATATATAATATATATTATATATATATATATATATATATATATATATAATATATATATATATATATATATATTATATATATATATATATATATATATATATATACAGAAATTGTATCTTTTGAAAATAGCCAAGAAAGTCGTTTGGCGAAACTTGCAGCTCATGTGGCCATTTTTACTGTCATTGTATTTAATCATTGTAACCATAAGGATTATTATTATTATTATTATTATTTTATTATTATTATTTATTGATTAGTTATTATTATTATTATTTATTATTGATTATTATTATATTATCTTTCTTATTCTTTCCTTATATTTTCCCAAGAATGGGAGGGTGCGTGAAGAGCATCGGAAAAGAAAATCAGTAGAAGAACATGACAAAAGTCAAAAGGAAAGCCCAGCCTTACCGCTCCCTCCCTCAGACCATTAATTAGTGGGAACTCATCGCAGTTCAGAAAATCCACCCTAAAGCTTCATGGGAACGAGAGATGGACTCTCACTATGGTAGGTAGATCGCAATGGAAGGGTTATCCCTTGGCCCAGCGTGGTCACAACATGACCCCTCACAATCCCCCGCCATTTCACTCCTGTTATACACTTTCTTCTCGCCTTTACCAAACTCACATTTCTTCCTTCAAACATTCGTTTACGGACTCAATCGCACTTTTTCTTCGGTCTCCCAGCCGGTCGGTTCCTAACACACTCGCCACTATACATCGCTTAACCAACGACTATCATTCATCCTTCCATATGACAAACTAATCTCAACATAACTTTCATTTATTCTCTCTTTTACCCATTTCTTCACACCACACACTCTCTAATAAGTTCATTCCTCCTTTTTAGCAATTCTTCTCACACCTAGCACACCCTAAGATCTGTCCATCTGAAACATTGGAACTTTAGTCTTATTTCTTATTCCAGACCATATTCTCACTAAACTATACAATAACACAGGTAACAAACATTACTATGTTAAACCTTAGCGCACTAAAGACTTAGTCCTTTACATTCACCAACGATTTAATTGCACCAGCCCACCTTCCTTAACCATTCACAATTTCCTTACTACACTCGGCATTCATGCCGTTCCTTCTCATCCAACACATACCCCAAATATTTAAAATCAGACACTTGTAGCTGCTCGCCATCTAACATAACTCACACCTTGAGGGACTGTCCTCGACTCACACCTAACCTTACTCTTATCTTACGTTACTTCGGCCCCTCCTTTTACACACCCTGCCAAATCTCTCCACCAATCCTCTCAAACTCTCTTCAGATTCACCACACAAAACCAAATCATCCGCATATAATAGGTAGGGCACCCTCCACTCATCTTCCATTCTCCATCATTCTAACCACATTTCCTCGCCACCCCCAACCTCTAATTCTTTTATAACCCCATCCATATAACAATTGAACAGTCAAGGAGACATAACAAAACCCTGTCTCACTCCGCTATCAATACTAAACAATCACCTTTGACACCATTTATTCTTACCCACACGCCTCACTATCCTCATAATACTTTTGATTCCATTCAGAAGCCTACCACCAACACCATATATCACTAACACCTGCCATAGAGCTTCCCTATTAACCCTATCATACGCCTGTTGCAAATCCATAAAACCTAAATACAATTTATTCTTTTTCTCCTTAATTTTCTCAATCATTTGTTTCAATGTAAAGATTTGATCCACACATCCTCTACCACTCCTAAACGCACCTTGTTCTTCACCAATCAGTCTTCAGTCACTCGACGCACTCTTTCGACCAAAATACAGCATATATCTTCCCTATACAATACATATATAAATATATATATATATCTATATATAATTTCTACAGTTTCCCCTTATCTCCCTTTACCTTTATATAAGGGTACTATTACTGCTCTCCTCCAATCCCTTGGACTATACCCTCCATAAACGCTTTGTTACACAACTTCCAAATCAAATCAATCACCATCTCGCCTCCGTTCTTGATCATTTCACCAGTTATTTCATCTTACCTGCAGATTACCAATTTTTCAAACTTTCCTCTCTCGACCCATTAACCTTCCTTCTTTGCTAATAACCTCATCCCCAAAATACCTATTCCTTCTTGCACCATCAAACCCACACACATTCACTATCACCTCTTCATTACTGCCAATATTATGCAGATTTTTGAAGTGTTCTTTCCACACTCCCCTCACATCCATTTCATCAGTTACAAAAGCACCATTCCTATTCATTATTCTAAGCAGGTTCCCCTTATTCTCATTCTTAACCTTTCGCGCTTC
Organism: Trachelipus rathkii; assembly: GCA_015478945.1. Taxonomy (NCBI): domain Eukaryota; kingdom Metazoa; phylum Arthropoda; class Malacostraca; order Isopoda; family Trachelipodidae; genus Trachelipus; species Trachelipus rathkii. The sequence continues at coordinate 20,093 of JABUQX010049156.1, read as the reverse complement.
CTTCCAGAAGAGCTTCCTATTCCCTTGTAAGTCCCCATTCATCCTCCTTCCAAACTGTTCATTTACCTCTTGTTTTCTCCTACGTATGCACCTTTTAGTATTTCTTTTTTCCTCCTTATATAATTCCAGCAACCTTTCTTAGTTTTACTGTTTTTGCGTTTTAGTACATTTACAAGGTGTATACCAACAGGGAAAACACAGGGAAAATGAAAAGTGTGCAGGGAAAACAGGGAAAACACAGGGAAAATAAAATTATCCAATCCAATTTATATCAGGCATCATTTTTGCTTAGCCCCTAAAGTATAGTGAAGCACATATTGACTTCGAAGTTATCTTAAAAAGGGAGATCTTAAGGAAGCTCAGTTGGCTCAAGGGATGTTAGAAAAGTGTTTTGTCTTTGAAGGAGGAGGAAAGTAAAGAGCACAAGAATATCATTCATGATTCTCCTCTTCCTAGTACTTAGAATTTAAATTGTTGATAAGTCCAATATGGAGTAAAATTAAGTAAAAAATTTATATATCGACTTTTTCTTAGCCTAAGAATTTATACTTCTTGAGTTATTGAATCTTTATAATATTATTTTTATTAAAATTTATTCATCTGCAGTATCAGCGCATTTAACTAATTTCTCTTTTTTTATTTTACAGAATTGAATTAATTTGTATTATATAATATTTAAATATTAGAATAAGATGGCAAAAAACTATTATAAAGCCAGTTTTAATTTACAATGGCTGGACTCCACTTTGCATCCAGAAGGGTCAAAATAGCTCAGAGAATCAAAATCGGAACATTACGCTTTGTGCATCTATTGCAAGAAAGAATTTTGCCTTTCCAATATGGCAACAAGATCCATTAAAAGTCATGCAAGTAGCAAGAAACACCAGAGCATCACTAAATGCTTAAAATCCAGCTCGCCGGACATGATGAACAATTTTGTTAAGCAAAGTACTGGGTACTGTTCAATTAATTCTAAACAGTTGCAAACGAATAATTCTGCATCAAGTTCTTGTTCTTAGGGAGCCTCAGTTGGTTCTACCTTGGATGTCTCTTTTAGCAAGGCAAAAGATGTACAGAAAGCTGAAATAATGTGGTGTTTGACTGTTAATCAAGCTCATATTTCCAATAGAGCTTCTGATTGTTGCCAAAAACAATTTAGTAAGATGTTTCCTGATTCGCAGATAGCTCAGTCCTTTGGTGTGAGCAAAGATAAACTTTCCTATTTATGTGTATTTGGTTTAGCTCCTTACTTTACTTTAAAAAAAAAAAAAAAAAAAAAAAAAAAAAAAAAAAAAAAAAAAGGATTTCTATTGAAGTTTCAACGTAAAGACCAATTGACACCCTTCTTGTATGATGATCTCAGTCACTTAGTTAAAACTTTAATGAAAAGAATTCTAAAACCGAACATTTATTGTTCAGAGGTCAAAGTTTTAATAAAAATTAACTTTAAAGATAAAAAAAAAATCATAAATGCAGAAAATATGGACCTGTATCATACAGCAAAAGAGGGAATTAGGAATGCACCTCGAAGGCTGCAAACTCCAGAAATTTTAAAATTTAGAGAAGATTGTATGTAATTCTTGCAAGTACTTATCCAGAAGTTAGTAGAAAGAAGTCCTCTTAAATATTCCATCACAAAGGCATTAAGTTGTTTGTCACCGAAGGTAATGCTTTCTAATAACTCTGAAAGAATTAATATGTGTGTTGAAAAATTCATTGATATCAAGCGAATTGATGGTTCGACGGCTGATATAATCAAAGAGGATTATGAACTTTTGATATCTAATTCCTTTGTCCTTGAACTTCTGAAAAATTTTGATGAGGAAGATAGACTCGATCAACTTTTCATTGAATTTTTTAAAAATGTAAACGTTCAAAAAGAAACAAAAAACTTTGTAACACTGATTCTTTCTTTATTTCATGGGAATGCTTCTGTAGAGAGAGGTTTCTCGACAAACAGACATTGTCTACAAGAAAATTTGTGTGAAGAGTCAGTTGTTGCTAAAAGAGTTATTGCTGAAGAAATGAAAAATACTGGAGGGGTTGATTATTGTATTACAAATGAGATGATGTCATACTGCCGCAATGCTTCTTCAGAGTATAAAACATACTTAAAAAGAAAACTGTGCCAAAGAAGCAAAAACTCTGGAAGGTGCAAAAAAAAAAAAAAAAAAAAATAAGGAAATTAGCAGCTGAGATTAAAGAGGCTGAAGAAGTTAAGAGAAATATTGTCAAAGAGACAAAAAACAACTTCATATTTTAGAAGAGAAAATAGCTTTTCTTAAACAGTCATAAACTTTTTTTTTTTTAAGATTAATGTACTTATTTAGTAGGTTTAGTTTAGAATTAAATAATTTTATTTGTTTTAGAGAAAAGGAAAAATATTTTTATTTCATTTTAGAGAAAAGAAAATGTGCAAATGTTTTTATATTTTTGTTTTTGTAATTTTTATTTTGAATAAAGTAAAAGAAAAGGGAAAAATGAAAGCAAAAGCAGGGACCTGGTAAACATATTTGGCAGATATTTAGAAAATTAATTGAGATTGTGTTTATAACTTTAGTTATATAAATAATTTTGGAAGTCTTTAAAAAATTTTCAATGCAAATATAAATTTCACTTGTAAAATGTCAAATTGTATGATGTCATTTAAATTTGTGAAAGCTGGCCAAGAAAATTTGTTTACTGGGATGGTTAGAGGGTGGGCTCTGGAGGGCTTTCATTTTTTCACCTTTCCTTATTGATAACAAAGAAAAAATGATGTTTTTTATCATTTATTTTAGTCCAGGGAAATTTTGGAAGAACAGGGAAAAAACAGGGAAAACACAGGGAATTTGAAAATTTCAACTTGGTATACACCTTGATTTAACCACGCTTCTTTTTTACTTTTAACCGCTTGCTTCACCTCTTTCATTCCACCCTCACTGTTAAACATTCTGACTTCCTACCTTTAGCACGATCCCCATTTGCTTCTGTATCGAACTGCCAACAACTTGCTTCCTTTCAATCTTGCTTCCCAGATTTTGCAGTTTCAATTGTTCACATTCAACTGATTTACTGCGAAGCGTTCTTACATACGTATCCTTATTACCTTGTTCACTTAAACTTCTCACTTCAATTTTACCACAATTCCTTCCGGATCACCCTTTTCCTCTCCATCCAAACCCCCACTAACTTAATTTACATAGAACAAACATAATGATCCGATAATCCCATTTCCTTAAACCCCTCACTGATTTAACATCCAACACATGACTTCAACATCTCCTTCAACACAAAATCAAATCATACTTTTCACTTCGATACCATCTCTACCTACACCAACTCTAGTTATACTTATGGATACTCTTGTGTTTAAAGAAGGTATTACTTACACACATACCCTCTCTCCTCACAGAATTCAATCACCTTCCTACCATTCTCATTTTTCTCCCGACACCCCAAAAACACCTTTGTTATACCATCCCTTTTTGGAATCCACCTATCCAAACCATCAAGGTCCCCAACACTATTCAATCTGAAGCTTCTACTTCACCCCCATCCAAAACATCATTCAGATATCCCAAAAAATCGTTCTCTCTTTCAAAGTTTCCCTCAGATGGACCATTACGTCACAACCACACAACCTGACCTTCTCAAAACTTAAATTTACCATGTGGAATTTAGGGACTCACACACACAAAGTCTTCCATAGCTCTGTACCCACAGTCACTCAATCAAAATTGCAAACTCCTTCTCCCCCCTCTCATTCCTTTCCACACCAGCACACACACACTTCACCACCACACCACTCATTTTCACGGTTTCCTTTCATCTTGTTCCAGTCACAGCGAGCAAATCAAATTGCCCTTTCTAAATACATCCATCACCTCTCTTCTTTTCTCCTCAACATTTATTCCTGACATTCCATGTACACATACGATTCATACAATTTCGCCGAAAATTAACGGCCGTTTACGGCGATCACGACCACCCGAGGTATGCATTAGCATTCCTAGCAAGAGATAAGCGGTAGTGGGCAGCCAACCCAACTACCCCCGTCCCTTAGTCGCCCTGCTACGACACGCAGGACATACGAGGTGGGCAATTTTTTCTCCCCCACACATAGGGATATGAGTAGTAGGAATGTCTGTAAGGTGTTATCTTAGAAGAGGGGTGTGTACTTTAAGATATGTGTATATGATATTGGTTATAAATGGTGGCTCAGTAAATGTTGCCTGGAGGATAAGTTGTGAGAATATGAACGCAAAAGAGAAAGACGCACCATTAAAAAAATGGAGGTAATTTCATCGCTTCGAGTATGCGTGTACTCTCCCTCTATATGTACTCTCCCTATATATATATATATATATATATATATATATATATATATATATATATATATATATATATATATATATATATATATATACATTTTTTTTATATATATATATATATATATATATATATATATATATATATATATATATATATATATATATATATATATATATATATATATATATATATATATATATATATATATATATATATATATATATATATATATATTCCAAAAGGAAAAGGTTTTCCAACATCGTCGTCGAACTCTTGAGGAATTGAAGGAAAGGATCCGAGAGGAAATCGACGGAATTCACCCTGAGATGGCACGGAGAGTCATGGAGAACTTCCAGGAACGATCTATGATCCACCATGTTTAACTGAAAACTTTCATATATATATATTTCAAATAAAGTTATTTGCAAGGAATAACATAGTTTTTATTAACCTTTTTTTCTAATTTTTACATTTTTATTTTTAATGTTTAAATGAGTATTTCGTAAATAAGGTATGTTGCTGATTATTTAAAATAAAAGGTGTATTATATATGTATAAACATCATTATACAATATCTCATTGTTAAAAGAAATGACGCTTATTATATTTGTTCCGCAAAGCATATATCTCTAGTCTATCAAGAATTGCCCCCCTCCCAAAAAAAAAATTTTGCAATAATATAAGTGCCTCTTTTTAATATTTATTGTTCTATTCTATGTCTGGTAGCATTGTCATTCCCTTTTAAAAACTATTAAAGATTGATACCGTATTGTTTATTTGTCAATTCACAATTTTCATTTCTTTGCTAGTGTTAGGCTAAATATGTGCAACAAATTTTATGCAAATTATTTAATGATGAAATCATTTTATTCTGTGATTTTATTCACTTTTGAAATTTTTTTAATTAATATTATATAATATTGTCAATATTTTCAAATATTATTGCCTTAAAATTAGGGATGTGCCAAAGTATTGGTATTGGCCATTTTTCCGGGTATTGGTATTGGCTCCCAAAGGGTATTGGCATTTAGCACAGGTATTGGTATTAGTCAAAATGTGTCAATACTGTTCAGTTATTAAAATTGTTAAAAAAAGGGCAAAGTAACAATATGTTAATGCTCTTGAAACTTCCATTCGAGAAGTTTATAAAATAAGAAATAGGTGGTCTTTTTCATACCTAAAAAAAAATTACAATATAACAAATTAATAGGAAGTATTGGTATTTGCTGAAATTCCAGTATTGGTATTGGCAGTAGCATCAATGAGAGTATTGGTATTGGCCAAAGATTCAGTTCTGGCACATCAATACTTAAAATATTTACAATTTTTGTATAACATTAAATGCGAGAGGTTTTATAATTTTCTTTTTTCATTTTCGTTATAAGTATGTATCATGATAATATAATATTTTATATCTTTGCCACCATTATTAATTAGCTTAAAACAATTTCAAATTCTTATGAAAACTAAATACAATAGGTAATATGTTTTTCTTTGTCATTATTTACTAATATGGCAAAGTAAAACTCATTACCTACATATATCTATATAGATATATGTAGGTAATGAGTTTTACTTTGCCATATTAGTAAATAATGACGAAGTAAAACATATTAACTATTGCATTTAGTTTTCATAAGAATTTGAAATTGTTTTAAGCTAATTAATAATGGGGTCAAAGATATAAAATATTATATTATGTTGATATAAAAAATTATATCTTAATGATTGAAAGCTTTGATTGAAAGGCTTTGATTGAAAATTGATGTAAAATTTTCGCTCCTGAGAGGAACCGGGGGTGATTGGAAAATTTATATCAAGTTGATAGAAATTTTTTTTTCTGTGAGTATTTAAGAGCCATGCAATTATGCAGCCCTAACCCTCTTGATGATGAGCTTAAATTTACTATAAATTCATTTTGATCACTATTCTGCCTTAATTATCTTATAAATAAAGCTTTCATAGGCAAAGAAAACTTACTCAACAGACGGCTGCCAATTCCCAACGATTTTTGAAATGCTGTGAAATAAATGGTGATCTCTTGTATATTGCCCTAATATGAAGCAAATTCTGTCTAACATGGTGTTTGTTCTCAGTGCAGAATATCCAAAATACTCTTAAGAAAAAATTCCTATCAAAATCACAATTTGAATGTAAGGAATATAATTTACAGGAAGTTATAACATTAAACTGTGGGAATTTGACAGAAAAAATTTTGGAAAGACTTGAGACTTTAAGAGACGCTCATCATCGTAAGTTAAATTAGTGAGTGGCTATCGCAAATTCAGTCTTATCAAACCATGTATGAATGATTCTATAAAAATTTGTTTTTTTCTTGTAATAATGTAGAAAATAAAAAATTCCTTGAATCATTTATTATTGAAAATACAAAAATTTCAAGAAAAACCATGATGATATAAAAATCGAAAATTTTAAAATAATTTATTAAAATATAAATTATTACAAGAATCTTCTCATCAATAATATAGTAAATTTGGAGCTTTAAGCGATCCAACAAATTGTCCAAAGTTTAATGTTTAATTTACACCCCTCTCTTGTCTTTTAATTCACCTTGAATGAAGAGCCCCAAGGTACGGATCGGAAACCTCGGGTTATATTTTTTGTTCCATTTTTTTTAATTTATTGTGACTCCGTTTTAATTTTAATGTACTTAATGTTTTAATAATTTACAAATAAGGATTTGGTGTGGTTCATAAGGTTAAAAACTTAAGGGCATTTTTCGTAGAGTATATATATATATATATATATAATATATATATATTATATATATTATATATATATTATATATATAATATATAATTATATATATATATATAACGAACATTTGAATACGTGGCCTTTGTTCCCCGACCCGTGAATGATGAAAAGTAATAAAGGACTAATTCTGCACAATAATCTCTCAAAATCTAAAAAAAAAAAAATATAAATAATATCTGGAGGTAAATAAGCTATAAATATTTATAAATATGAAATTTGGAGACAAAAACCTTTTCATGCTCATTTTTGAACTTTTATTTAAGTATTTTTTTCTTAACGGATCATTTCAAACATTTTATGTAAGTTTCATGAAAATTGGCTGGAGTCGGTATTATGGATAATTACGTCCAAAGAAAAATGTTGTAAATATGAAATGGGGAGGCCTATTATTTCACATTTGGCATCTTTTAAAGCGATGTTTTCACACTTAAAATTAATAAATACATTATTTCCTAACTATGCAGTAAAAATAAAAAAATAAAAATAACCAATTCTTGTATATATATTCTGAACATTCTTAAAGTTTTTGTTTCACTCTTTTTTAAAGAACAATAACATTGTCTTATGCAAAATGTGCTTTAGTTAGGAGGTTCTAAGACTCCCCCTAAACTTCATGTCACCGTAGTTGCTTTATATAGTGTCGTTGTTCCTTTCTGTACGACATATCTATCCAACATTTAAGAAAGTTTCACACAACAATCTTCCTTAAAAGTCTGGAGCTTTGGAATACTCTTTTAGCAAACTTTCGTGCTTTAACTGATCATCTTTAATTTCACTCTCTCTACCGAATCATCGTGTAATCTCTTTATGCTGTCGAAATTTCAATGAACACGTCTTTTCTGTAATCTTTTGTTGCATACCTCCATTCCTATGTGGAGGAAATATGCAACTTGACTTTACCCAACATTCTCATTCCTTCTATTCAACTCTTTCACCACAGACTTAACCGCTATGTTCATTTCTACCTTTATATTCTTTATTCTACGATAAAATCTAGAACACACTTCTTTAAACATATATACACTTTCAATCGCACTTGCCTTTCATTTGTCTCCTCCTTAAGGTTTCCCGAGAGCCTCTGGCATTTTCTCATCATGTTCAATTGATAGATACATATTCATCACCAAATAATGATGTTTCGAACGATTTATTAAAAGAAAACAAAACTCTAAAGAGTCTCTTCTACATTGGGCTACAGTTATAGAAAATCAAAACAAAATACACAGTTGCATTCATGTATAATAATTTGAAAAGGCGGAAAAGTTATTCCATTGTGTAAAATCTGGATCGAATCCAATTAATTCAAATTTGTTTCCTATGAATTGAGGTAGGGATGGTCAAGAATCGGAATTTACAGCACAGCGCCAGAATTTGTTTCGCAGCGTATAGCACCTCACCACCAGAATTTCTATTCCTACAACACAAGCATCCCATTTCATGCGGTCAACCGTGAACCAAACTCCTGCACACAATATGAACGCCCCACGTACCGCATCGCATACGGTCCCTCGATCAACCCTAGAATGAGGGTACCTTCATATCTTTATATATATACACTTAGAAAAGCGTTTAGTTAAAATAACAACTTTTTTAGTCTTTTCTACTACTTTTCGGGTTCCCTTGTGGAGCTCCAACCCTAAAAAGTTACTTTACCTACTTTGGATAGTAGAAGAAAACTACTACTTGATAGTAGTCGAAACGCTTTTAGTTAGTATTAAATGAATTTTTGTCATTGTATAACTTGACTACTTAATTTAACTACTTTTTTTTTCTACTTAACTTATTAGAAGAGAATAAGTAAATTTTACATACTGATTTGAAGCGTACATTTATACTGTGTAGTTGTCATCTGCGTGATTGTAAAATATATTCCACGCATTGACCCACCATCATTATTAGCAACTTGAATTTACTTCAATAACCTTTTTATTAGTCACACTCACGTCATTGATCATATAATGATCCATTTGATCGTCACACGGCCATCAAAAGTGAAGGATTCGAACTCTCACCTCTTAAGCTTCTTGCATATTGTCTAACCACTAGACCATGGGGATAATGAAGTTAGCACGATAAAAACTTAAATTTTATATATTCCGCTTATCTCGTATATATACTATTAATATATATATAATATTATAGATAAATAATACTATATATTATATAATATATAATATATCTATATTATATAGTAATAAGTTATTAATAACGTGATTCGACTATATATTAAATATATATATTATTTATATATATAGTATATATTAAATATATACTATATATATATCATATATATTATAATATATAGAGTATATATATACTACTATATATATATATATCATATATATATTTATATACTTTAATATTTATATATAGTATATAATATAATACTATATATTAATATAAATATATATCTATTATATATTATAATAATTATATATATATAATATATTATATTTATATATATACGTATATAATATATAATATATATATATATATATAATAGCTTATATTTTGTTCCTAGTGATAAACTATATAATATTATAGTATATATATATATATCCTGAATTATAATATAATCTGTTTGTACTTATATATTAATTATAGATTAATATATTATGTATTAATGACATTACTTATAGTATTACGTATATATATTATATACACTATAATATATTATATATATATTACTATATATGCCAGCATAGTTACCGTCCCCATAGGAGCTCCCCCTTCAGGGGTGGTTGGCACATAAAAATAGGTTACCTTAGAAGGACAAATTTGGCTGCAATAGAGGAGGAAGGAGTAACGAGTCGGGGGGGTGGGGACCCCCTTCGGAGGGGAAGGGGGTCCGCCTGAAAAAAGAAGAAAATTTACAAGTCTACAAAAGTGAGAAAAGGGAAATTAAGTTAATGGAGGAAGGAAAGAGTTGGAGAAATCCATAGTTGGAGAAGTGTTCTGAGACAGTGCTCTAAATACTACTAAAAACAGCTGTTTCAATACTTAATTTATTGAATAATAGCTATTACAAAATCAAAACCTAACTTCATATATTTTTCTATAGTAAACAACAACATTAGTACTTGAAATTTCCTTTGATATTTTTTACCAGCAAATATGAGTAAATATTTTTTCACTGGTAGTAAAATAACATATCAAACAATAGTAAATGTAAAATTACTACTGTCGCCTAATTATATTAAATCGGGTTATAATTACTTACGATATCGGTGCTGTCGTGTAAAATGTTATTAGTGAATTTACCTACTATTGGGTACAGAATGCTTTAGACCACTATTTCGAAAAATATTAAACTACTAAAATATTAACATGTTAAGACAGAGGGGCAGTTGGAACAACCAAGAAATATAAAAATTTTTAACCAGTGTTAAATTTCCGTAATATAAACTACCCGGTAGTAAAATGTACTAAAAAATAGTTATAATACTGCATTACTTACTCTAGTATTGTTTAAAATTTCTACTACAATCTTCTAAGTGTATATATATAATATATAACTATATATATAATATATATATAACTTATATATATCTATTATATATATATATATAAATATACATAATATATACTTATATATACTATATAATAATATTATATAATTATTTATATATAATATATATATATATTAATATAATATATATATATATATTATATATACTATAATATAAAAGATATATACTTATATATTTATATATATATACTATATATATAATATAATAATATATAATATATATATATATATCTATATTATATATTAATTATTATTATATATATATATTATAGAATATATATATTCTATGTTATATTAATTATATATATATATATTATAGTTAGATATATATATACATAGCAATACTATGTATATATATCTATATATAATTTATTTATTATATATAATATTATAGTTTCCATATTCACGTCTCAAGTCCTTATATAGTTTATATATATATATATAATATATACGTTAAAATATAATTATAATATATATATAATATATATTTACATATAATATGTATATATATATATAGTATTATAATATACTATATATAAGATATAATATCAGTTATATTATTTTACAATATATATCTTTATATAAATATATAGTTTGTGAAACTGTTCCACATATATATATATATATTAGTAATATATATATAATATAATATAAATATTATATATAAATTATGATTATTATTACTAGTATTACTACATATATTTAGATATCTATAGCATCAGCATACATGCATAAGTGATATGCTTTATTTGCCATCACTGTACCCGTAATATGACGACCGTTTCATTCGGACCCTATATATATATTATATATATATATATATATATATAATTAATTATATATATATAATTTATATATTATTAATATATATATATATATATATATATATATATAAAGTACATACATTACATACGTACGCTGATTTGAACTTGCTATGTTATAACTTATATATTTCTAATCTAAAATACATGCATATTTTTTATTTCTATATTAAAATAATTTTGTTCAGAAATAAATTGAAAATCATAAATGAATTATCAATTTTTCTATACTTCGGGTTTTACTTTATTATTTATTTATTTATTTATTTTAGCATTTCTTATTCCGATATTTATAGAACCATTTTATTTCAATATTGATCTCCTCAAATCTCGAACAATGCATTTATTAATTTTTTATCAAAAAAGGTATAAATCACACACACCACTACACATACAACATGTATGTAATGGTATATATATATTATATATATATATATAGTATAATATATATATGTATATATATATATATATATAAAGGTATATAATATTATTACTATATATTCTATAAATATATAAATATATATCCACCTCTTTTCAAGATTGGAGTGAGATCGTGCACAGGAAACATAAGTTATGCAGAAGAACATGACCAAGTAGAAAAGAAATCCTATACCCTTAAGTGAGAACTAGTAGCAGTCAGAAAAATCAACCCTAGAATTTCACGAGACTGAGACGGATCCTCACTGTGGTGTCTCATCAAAGTGGGGTTCATACCAAGGGCCAGGCTCACTAGCCATATCCCTCTATACAGACCTCGCTCATTCTTATACACAAACACATCGTAGACAACCTACTCTATTCCATTTCTAATATATTCAAGCATCCTTTACTGACTCAAGTCAAGTCGCCGTTTCTTTCGTCTCAACAAGCGGTCGATTCTAATAACACTCTTGTGAACAACACGTTTAACAACACATCACCACCTTTTCGCAAGACTAAACATCTCAATTACTCTGTGTGGGGAAAAAAGAATTCACGCAACGTATGTCATGCATGTCGTAGAAGGCGACTAAAGTGATAGTGGTAGTTGGGTTTGCTGCCTACTACCAGTTTCTTTTACGAGGAATATCAATGGTAATATTATTATTAACTATTATATTATATATATAATTAATATAACTATATATATATATATAGTATACTATAATATTATTTTATATAGATAGTAAATATATAATTATAATATTTATAGGTATTATTATATATATATATGATAACATTATATATTATTATTAGTTACTGACCGCTCGTAGGAGTTGGACGCACTGGAAACAGCTGGGAGAGAAGAAATGAGAAAGAACTGAAAAAATGGAGAGCTAATACTGAAAGCTCCAAAAATTTTAGTCGAGAAAAGTGAAGAAAGCAAGATTGATGAAACAGAGGTTAATAATCAAACTCTGAAAAAATACACCATCTACTGTGTAAATATTTAAAAAATTTCGATTAGAATAAAAATTAAAATTAATTAAAAAAGATTAATAGTTTTATAAAGATTCAATAGATTTTCAAACATAAACTTTTATATTTATTCTTAACCGTTAATTGTTAATAGTTTTAACAAAAATATTTGAGAAGCAGGAATTTTCGCTCGTTTTTGATAATAAAAAAAATCAAATATGATTGATATTAATATTTTAGATATATGCATGAATTATTGGGAAATCAGTGAAAATCATTTGTGCTCAAATTGGATGTTTCTTCGTCTCGGTAGAACAAGAAAATTTCGTTTTTTCCCCCCGCCACAAATTGGGTTTATACGGCGAGAGGCAGCAACCCAATTTCTTTCCTTTTGCTTGTAATACTCTTAACACGTTGGAATCTATAGCAATAGAAGCCACGATCATCTGGAAGTCCCTGGGAGAACGAGTTTTGGGAGGCCTAATGGCAAAGAATTGCTATTTCTAGTCTGAGAAGGGTGAAATCGTAAACCTGAGAGTGTTAACCTTAGAGGAAGGCGTCGGAAACCATTTAGTGCCTGGAAATAGTTTCCTAAGTGCTCTAGATTAAGGGTTTACGCATAGGAAAAGCTGCGGTCCAACTGACATAATGCGAAAACTTTACCTAGAAGATGTAAATAATTATTATATATATACTATATATATATCATATATATATATATAATATATATATATCATATATATATATATATCTATAATTATTATATATATATATATATATTTACATATATATAATATTATATACTATTAAATATATATATATGGTCGGCATCCCGAAAGACACATGCAGTAACTAAAATAAATAAAAGTACCGATAAATAAATATCATTTTATTAATCAGGAGACATTCTTACAAGTTGATTAAAAAAATAAAAGAAATACGCTTTAAAAAATTTAAATTGTAAAAACTAAATTTGAATAAATTAAGCACTCCAGTTTTTTGAGAATATCAAGAAGCTCTGAGTACTCGAGGGAAGCACGAAGTTGCCAAAATGTGGATTTTTTCTTTTCACTTAAAGAATACCCCACGAGTAAACAACAAAGATGGAAAGAGTTGGGTCTCTCGGCTAGGTGGACAACAGGGGGACTTCGTCCCCTCTTTGTCCCCCTCCGTCGCTCGAACCCCCTAAAAGGAAATAAAAGAAAAAATAATTAACATTTCTTTTCTCCGGACAAAATAAACAAAACAATTTGGAAACTCATGCTTCGCATTACTTCAGGAATGGAGGATCGATGAGAGCTATACCTTGCCAATCTAATTATACTTAATATTAAGGTGTTTAATTATAATATTGAATAAATAATTTTTTTTATTTATATAGTTTCCTCAGATGAAATTGGCTTGCTTAAATCAAATATAATATTTATTTTCAGCGTAGCTGTTTATATCGTTAAAGTTACATCATTGTCTTTCGGATCTGGCCTATGATATATACTATATATAATATTAATATATAATATATATATATTTTAATATATATATTATATACTATATATAATATATATATATAACTATAATATAAATTAAAATTATATATATAAATATATATATATATAATATATAGTTAACTGAGGGGGTCCCCCCCCCCCATTTGCAGTAATGAGACCTCGAATGCTCAGTAAGCAGTTAGCACACAATGCCAGTTCCACCAATTAAAAGAGATTATTTCATCTGACCACTATGACCCTGCACCTTTTAAAAATTGTCTCCTCAATTGTATAGTCCGTGTTAGAGACGTATTCACTTCAAACTTGTACTCCATTACTGTATGTTATCTTGCGTTGCAGTTTCACGCCGCTACGACCCATGTTGAGGGTGCTGAGCCCTAAAAATAGAATGACATAGAAAAAAAAGAAAATAATAAATAGCCGACAAAACATGGTTTGTTATAGTTTTGAAGAAGGAAATGGAGCCTGAGTTTAATTTAATTGGTTGGATATCTAGAGCCGGTAACGGAGCCTGAAAGCCATAAGAAAAAACTGAGGAAATGTGAAGCATAAAAAAAGAAGATGTTAAGGATTAAGTTGGATACTGAGATTCTAATTTTATATTTATTATATTAATTATTTATTATTATTATATTATATATTATTTATATTATTTTATTTAATATTATTATTATTATTTATATTATATTATTTTATATTTTATAAAAATGATTATTATTAATTATTATTCATTATAGCTTAACATTCAAAGAAGAAATCATTTTTCTTATAATAAAAGACTTTGATCAATTTTAAAAATATTTGACGTATGATTTTGTGCTTTTCAAGCCTCTTGAAATTATTTCTTTCTACAGAAAAATTTTCTTTAGTAAAATCCCAAAATAATAAACATTTGATTTAATATACATTTTTGGACCTCGGCATACAAGAATAAGTCTTTTATTTTTTATGTTTTACAAATTATGTATTTAAATATTTTAAACTATTAACAAAAATAATAAACAAATTAATAATTTTAAAGTTAGAAAAGATAACCTACGTTGACTTTATTGTTATTTAAAAATGTATTAAAATAATTTGCATCGAAATATTGTTTAATTATTATTTTTTACAACACTAAGTTGGGTATTTCATTTTAATAAATGTTTCTCTTGTTATGAGGGAAGTCACCTCATTATGACAGTATACAGGATTTTCTGTGAGGTCTCTTTATATGTGCAATATTAGTAGCCGAGCTATACTTATATTTTAAAATAGTTGACTAAATTTTCATACATATATATGATATAAATATACTATATTATAAATTAATTATATATAATATTAGTTATAATTTTCTTGAAATAATAAATAAATAATATATAATATATAATAAAAACCTACTACTCATTAAATATAATTTATCATATATATATATACATATATATATATCTATTATTTATTAATAATATTATAAGATATATATCACCTAACTTCTATTTCTTCTAATAATCTAGTAGAGTATATAATAATACTATAATATATATGATATAAGCCCATATCGAAGGTTATCAATAATATATATTAAGACTTTAATAATTGAGTTTTTCCTTTAAAGTTTTCTTATCTAAAACGTTTTCTTTAAGATGATTTAATTTTAACTGTAATATTTTAATCACTACTAAATCACAGACCCATCTCCGCATTCGCATTTGGGATGACTGCTTGCCATTTTTATAGTTAAAAGCGTAAATTAAAGTAGCGGTATCTCTTACTACTCTTCGTCAATTTGCATAATCTTTTATATTTATTGTGCAATAATTTCATTATTTTACCAATTTCGCAAAACACTAAGAATTTACGTAACTTATGAATTTGTAAAAAGATCGTTTCTATAATTTTAACTTTGCTGATCATCACCTCGGTAAAGTAGTGTCGGTATCTGATATATATATATATATATATTATACTATATATAATATATATACTATATTAATATTAGAGATTATATATATATAGAGATATAATATAATTATATATACATATACTTAATCGTATATTATATATATATATATATAGATTAGCAAATATTATATATTAATATTTAAAAATGCCAAAAAAATAACTTTTTTATATACAAATACGAACTTAATACTATGTATTAAAACATCAAAAACGTGAAAGAGTAAAAACGATGTACCTAATGACAAAGGAAGGTCATTTTACTATATTATATAATATATATAATATTAATATATACAATATATACTATCAATATTAATATATATTATATATATATATAACATATTATATTATATGGGTAAAAACTTCTAAATGGTGCTTCTTTAGATCAAAACACCCTATATAAAGGATGTAATTAGAAATTCCATATTTTAAATGAATGTTTTATCAACATAAAGTAAGAATATAGCAATTAAAGTCATAACAGTCACAAAAGTCTTCTTGTTGAGATAACTCTCTCTGTTCGTAGGCGATGCGTAGTTCCAGCCTTTTCAACCGTTTTCCACAATTGCCTCTGCCTCTTCGTTTAGCGAAAATTTCTGTGATCGAAATTCAATTTTCGCAGCACTTTTCCTTGAAATTTTCGCTTCCATGCACGGCAGGATATTCTGGAGAGAGTATCTCAGTGAGATTTCTTCTGATTCCTTAATAATTTGATCTGACCTACTGACTAGTCTAAAGAGGCTGATTTATATATATTTTTTCACTTTGACTATGCTAAAATTTGCTCGCCGAAAATCTTAGCATACAAGTACGAAAACATAAAGTTAAAATTTTTACAAAGTTTAATAATGGAGTGCTACATACTGATCACTCGCGCTAAACACGGAGTGGAAAGTATGTTTATAATAATATACAAGAAATAATAAATAAATACAGTTATACTTTCAAATGCAACATATCTAAATTTGTCCGAAAAAATAAAGTAGAATACAAATTTCGATGACAAAATATATACAAGAAATAAATAAAATAATCAATACGAAGCATAACATGTTAAATCATAAAATCTGATAATTACATAATATTTAATCCTAAAATAATTAATGTTATATAGACAGAAAATAAAAGGTGCATTAAAACATAAGCATATTTGGTATATCCGTTTAGATATAAACAAACATACAAACATTAAATGCACAAAAATCAAAAAATGTGATACATAATTATTGATATGAACAACTGAATTATTCACAAGTTAATTAAATAAGCCACATCGATCGAAACGTTGAAGTCCAGGAGTCTTAGTATATAAGGCGTTTCTCAATATGTATCCATGATTTTTAATTCAATCGCACGTAATAGTTTTCAAAGTCTGTAGATAGAAAGAAAAACTTTGCTTGACATATGTAGAGACGAAGATGCTTGAAGTTTAGGTCCTTATTAGAAAAACTTTCTTATACAAATTTGTAAAAACACAGAACCATTTAGAATTCGAAAAAGGAATCAAAGTTAGTAATGGAATCCAAAAATGAATTTCTTGCCCATAATCAAACTTAAAAATGATGAAAGAATCCATACCGAAAGGAATTAATATGTATAGCGAAAGTTCTTTGAATTTAGGTCTTTAATTTAAAAATATCTTCAATACATAAAGGCAGAGGTCACAGAACCATTTAGAATTCGAAAAGGAAATCAGAGTTCGTTCTGAATCATATAAAAGAGTTTTCTAAACATAAATCCCAAAATGAATAAGAAAGAAATCCATGCGAAAAGGAATTAGCTAATTTGGGGTCTTAGCGAGAATCCTCGAATCTGTAATAGTTTTGAAAAGAATAAAACATAAACCAAAATTATTAAAATATGAAATTTGAAGTTCGTATCGATATGTCGTTGTTGAGTCATCTTCGGATGTTTTGATGAGAATTCTTAGTACATTATATACTTTTCTTTATTCTTTCTTTTTTGTTTTTTTAGAAGGCTTTCATTGAAGATTCTGTATTTTCTACTCGGTTCACCAAATTTCATATGGCATTACTTGCAGATTGGTGCTTCTTTAAGAGCACCTAAATAAATGGATAGTAATAGTAGAAATACCATATTTAAATAGAGGGTATTTATTAAACATAAGTAGATATTCAATAAAGAAGTAATAAAAGTCTTCTGTTGAGATCCCTTCTAGTGCGAATTGAGGTAGTATACACAGCCCTTTCCAGCAGCGTATTTTCAACCCTAGTTTGTGGCGAGACTGTGTTTGTATTGAGAAATTCGAAATCGCAGACTTCCTGAGTTATCGCTCTGCGGGAAGATTCTGGAGACGTAGTATCCTTGAGTGAGTTTTCTTCTGATTCTTATAATTTGATACTTGACTGCAGAGTACTCATAATATACAAGGAGATTTTTAATATATATTTCACCTACAGTGCCAATTTTGCTCGCGCAAATCTTAGCAAAGTACGAACATAAATTAAATTTACAATTTATAATAAAGTTTTATCAAATATATTTTTAATAATATGAATATAGATATATTATATATATTATATATAATATATATATAAAATATATATATATTATATATTAATTATATATAATAATATATATATATATATATATAATATATTATTATATATTAAATATAATCTTAATCAATTCAAACATTTTGTTTTTTATAATTTCAACTTTTTTCAAATATTATATGCCTTACATATTTGATTGCTCTAAGAATTTCCTTAATAATGATTTACTTTTGTGCTTTATAGGAGTGTAAATGTTGGTGGGAGGGGTCCTGTATTGTGTTTTCTCTAGGGTTTCGTAGTCAGAAAAGTATGATAGCTTTTTTCAACGTCTTTGGGGCGGCTACCTTTTTCATGTCTAATATTTCCGTAATACGCAAATGTTTTTCACAGGCAGTCCTAACATTTCGCGCCGCCGTTTTTGCTTTAACGGGGTGGGATCATTAAATCGAAATGCGACGCTGCTTTAGGTACTGGGTTTTCGAGGATGGTTAATAAACGGTAAAATATTTGAGGGGTGATATTATATATATATGAGTATACGTATATTATTATATATATATATGTATATATAATATGACATACATATAAGAATTATCATTTATGAAAAGAGACATTACTAGTATATATAATAATCTTTAAATCAGTTTTATCACTCTTATTCTATTTTAATTTGTGGCTCATATATATATATGTATAGTATCTAGTATATGTACTATTATATATGGGTGATATTATATATATATTTATTTAGTATATAATATACCCATTATATTGATAGCCATTGTTATAGTATATTTATATATTTATATATGGGAGGGATATATATTCTATCGAATCATATCTTATTATCTATTCTCTTTATTCGGGTTTTTATATATAATACCGTTTTAAAGAAATGACTCCGTAGGTAAGCGGGCATTTTAAATCAGGAGCATGTACGTAAATAGTGCGTTTAAAAAATTCGACGTCTGCAATGAGCTTGAACAGGATCTCCATTAGAAGGAATGAAGTTAAGAATCCACACATTTCTTTTCTCGGATCTTTATCTAACGAATAAGACTTGCGAAAGCCATTAGGTCGACTAGTATACTTCTATTAAATAATTTATTAATGTGTTGAATATTATTTCATTATGTGGTGCCTTCATCGTTATAACCCGCCGTCTTTTATATATACAAGAATAAAATTATGATATAGAACGCAACCTATCAATCTTTTTAATTATCAACAGTAAGACATCATGAATTGCTAAGAACACTCGATTTATTGGACGGATCGTGATCTA